>OZ007575.1:42830111-43040111 GCA_963931925.1 Onchidella celtica | reverse complement strand
TCTTTCCGCCATTTGACCCAGAACGGTCCTGGCGCTCCCGAACTAGTAAGACAGCTTTGTTTCCCATCTCGCCAGTTTGTGGCCTACCGTTAGACTCCAAAATTCACTTCTCACACCAAAACTTACACAAAGGTCTATGCCCCATCGAGCTTTTATTTACTTTATAGATGACTATTCTGCATCCTCCTGCAGTATGCAAAGCAGCTGTGTGACCAAGGTTCATCTTTCGTGTTAGTTACAATTTAGCAGTCGATTTTAGTTCTATGTTGTTGTTTTTTTCTTCCTCTTTTTATTTAATTTGCACAATTTATCTTGCTGTTTTGCTACTTAGTAATAATGCTTACTCCAGAGAGTGGGTATGTATCCTCCTTTAAAATACCATGCAAGTATGTAGTCCAGGTCCTTCTATCAAATTTCAGATAAGAGATAGATCTCAGTTTAATGTTTCTTTTCGTGTTTTTTTTTCTGTCTCTTCGTGACTGCATTCAAATGGGAAACGTGCTGTCGACAAAGAACAGAGTAAAGAGAGCCAAATGTCAATATAGACAGGTTGAAAATTAAACATGCCTTTTACTTTCATCTTTTATCCGGGATATGAATGCTGTACATAGGCTATTTACGTGCGGAAGTGTCTGCCTTACTGCCTTATCTGTCCAAATCTTCCTGAAAACTGATGCGTTTACAACTCTGAAGTGTTAAGGAAAAGGCTGGCGTAATGGGACCTTGGTATTTTACATGGTAAGCTTTATTTATGACAGCCAGATGAGTTACCGCATTATCCAGGATAAGTCTGTGAACATACCGTTCTATCTCTCTCTCTCTCTTTCTGGTCTAGAAAGCTTCCCATATTGTAGCCTACAGACTTGCTACAGAGTCCATGGGCACCAGAGCACTACGCACTCATTTCTGGTAGCGAAGTCGCGGGCACTAATATCGTTTCGGGTGTTGTGGGCTTACTGCAGGGAGCCAAAACAAAGATTATTGTATTTTATACTTTTACAACTTTTTATTTACAAATACCTAAAACTTGAATCAACACAATAGGTCGATACAAAAGCGGTTGTTGAGACGGATCCGCCAACATTTGGCGGACTGGTTGCTTTACAAACTGGACGGATCCGCCAACATTTGGCGGACTGGTTGCTTTACAAACTGGACGGATCCGCCAACATTTGGCGGACTGGTCGCTTTACAAACTGGACGGATCTGCCACCCCTTGGCGGACTGGTCGCTTTACAAACTGGACGGATCTGCCACCCCTTGGCGGACTGGTCGCTTTACAAACTGGACGGATCTGTCACCCCTTGGCGGACTGGTCGCTTTACAAACTGGACGGATCTGCCACCCCTTGGCGGACTGGTCGCTTTACAAACTGGACGGATCTGTCACCCCTTGGCGGACTGGTCGCTTTACAAACTGGACGGATCTGCCACCCCTTGGCGGACTGGTCGCTTTACAAACTGGACGGATCTGCCACCCCTTGGCGGACTGGTCGCTTTACAAACTGGACGGATCTGCCACCCCTTGGCGGACTGGTCGCTTTACAAACTGGACGGATCTGCCACCCCTTGGCGGACTGGTCGATTTACAAACTGGACGGATCTGCCACCCCTTGGCGGACTGGTCGCTTTACAAACTGGACGGATCCGCCACCCCTTGGCGGACTGGTCGCTTTACAAACTGGACGGATCCGCCACCCCTTGGCGGACTGGTCGATTTACAAACTGGACGGATCTGCCACCCCTTGGCGGACTGGTCGATTTACAAACTGGACGGATCTGCCACCCCTTGGCGGACTGGTCGCTTTACAAACTGGACGGATCCGCCACCCCTTGGCGGACTGGTCGCTTTACAAACTGGACGGATCCGCCACCCCTTGGCGGACGGTGGTTTTTTTTTTTCTCTGTCCCCAACCCGCCGAGAGCTGGCGGAACCGTCGCCAGCTCTAGTGTAGACATTTGTCTTGTTTCGTACAAAGTTTCACGGTGATCCCCGTTATACTTTTAGAGTTATGACTGACAAAGGGAAGTCACTCTGAGTGACCCAGACAGTGCATTGAGAGAGGAAAACATACTCGCAGTGCTGTGTGATGGCTTCTAAAAAACGAAGGCCCAGAACAAATGTTTTTGAACTTTTTGATGAAAACAGTTCAGCTTACGATGTAAGTGATGATCAAGACCCAGAGTTTTTGCTTGGGCCAGACGAAAGTGATGACTCAGATCATGAATTTTCCGAAAAGTCAAAATGTGGGTAATTTTTAATAAATCATAAACTTTTATTATGTTTATTTTATTACATTGAGCATTGTTTTATGTTTATTGTGTGAAAAGAACAAAGCAATTGAACAATTTTGAGCTGCTTGGTGATTTTTTAAAAACACCCTGAAAACGCCAGTCTCCAGTATGTAAAATTTCCAAAGGTCCAGTCTCAAGTGAGTTTGTCACTTAAGAAAATTGACTTTATAATTTTTGAAGCTGTCATTTAGGCTGTAGCCTCTAGCAAAATAAGGGCCGAAATCGCACAATTTTGTGCCGGATGCAAATGGTTTTGTAAAAGAGGCAAGAAATCTAACGCACGAATAATTTGTCCACATGCCACAGGAAGAAATTGATGAGTGCATTGAGGAGAAGAATCCATGGTGTGAGGTGAAAGAAATGCCCGGAATCAGCATGACCCATTTCATGCCATGTGATGGAAAAAGTAAAAGTGTCATTCTATGTGAATAAACTTCTACCGGAGGTTCTTGCCGAGGTTGGCCATGGCCATGAAAAAGAGAAAGGAGAGAATGAAAGTGGATCAAAATGTAGAACGTTGTAAGGCAAGAGACTGGGGATTGTGTGATAAAAAACTGTACCCAGAGGAAGTTACTGCTGTTGGGAGGAGGAGGGGGGGTGTGCAAGTGTCTGTAAATGAGATCAAAATTCACCGGGAACAGGACCTGGTCGACCGCAAAAGATTAGACTTTTTTTTTTACACTAAAAGAAATGTTGTTAACAAGACCTCGCCACTCGTTCCTGTTGGTTCTCGTAGCCAATTCAGATTTGAAGATCAAATTCTGTATGTAACACATATCACATAAGGTGTAACACACGTGACGTGACGTATGTTACAGTGTTCAAGTGCCTTGTTGAGGAATACGATTAAGGTTTAGACTTAAGCGTGAATGTCGAACTTAAATTATGTTTGTTTGGTAACTGGTTATGATCTGTCTCAAATATTTATTGCGAGGCAAAAACATTATGGTGTAAAGTGTAACGTGTGTTACACAACAATCATCAATGATGTCTTTTGGATTCTTTCTAGACAAAACCCATGTCAGTAATAGAGTTTTCTTGTTTTGTTAAAGTTGTTCAAACGTCAGTGGAATATAAAAAGGTACAAAAACTTGATCACATCGGTTACTTGATACCAAAAAATGAAACTGCAAATTAATTTGAATACATTTGCTTCTCAGTATGAAATCTCTCTCTCTCTCTCTCTCTCTCTCTCTCTCTCTCTCTCTCTCTCTCTCTCTCTCTCTCTCTCTCTCTCTCTCTCTCTCTCTCTCTCTCTCTCTCTTTCCTGTAGTCTTGTGGACCGTTTGGGGCGCCACAGGTGATCTGGCAACCATCATCGTCCAATCCTCTCGAGTTTTTCATCCTTATCCGAGAAGACCAGGTGCTCCATCCTACTTACCATAGGATCAGGGACAGGAAAATATGAGAAAAATCCCAAAATTCCAACACACCTGGGCAGACCGGGAATCGAGCCCAGTACCATCGGCATGACAGGCAGACACCTGACCTCTCGACCAACGTGCCCCATTTCATTTCCCCATTTCTTGCGTCGGTTCTCCCAGTCCATCGTATTCCTGGTGTTAGAACTTCTCCTTCTCTCCCCCTCCCCTCCTTTTGTCTAGTTATTTTTAACTCATTGCCATAAACGGACAAATGTACGTTTGGGCTACCCCCAACCCCTTTGCCCCCATCTGAGCACACGTGTTTTATGGTTGGGCCCGAAGAAAAGGTGCTTCTGGTTTTTAAAAAAAGAAACGAAAAATGCACCATTTAATTTCTGCAAACAGCAATACTAGCCTATCATCAAGTGGTAATTCTAAATTGCTCCACACCTTGTTCTCGCACAGTTATTCGTAGTAACGAATAAAGTCGAAAGTACAACCAAAAAATGGGGGCTGAACGTTTGCTTTTCTTTCTCTGATGCAAGGTTGTGAGAGGTCGCTCCCGGGGGCCTCCTTAGATGGTAGGCACTGAGGCCCTGTGAAATCAACAATGGAACCAGAACTTTTGAGCCATAACAAATCATGACGAAAAACCCGCTCGAAGGCTCGTTGTCAATCTCAAGGCACGCCCTGATATTATAATGAACTGAAAGAAGAAAAGCGGGCGGAAAACATCGCTTAATTAATGAGACCAACGGATCTCAAATCTCATGAACTCCAAACTTCCTGGTCTTTTTAAGTAGAAATGACACCCACTAACACTGCAGTCTGTTAGTTTATACTCCTCACCTCATCTATTTTTATTTCTTTACCCACCCCCCCCCCCCGAAAAAAAAATCCTTCTCTTGTCCGACTAAAGATAAGAAAATTCTCCAGCACGGCGTAAAGAAGACAACCAGTCTTGAGGTGTTCGCAAATAAAAGTTCTTTTGTTTCACATTCATTTAAAAACCAAAGAATGTTTGTGGTATCTCTCTCTCTCTCTCTCTCTCTCTCTCTCTCTCTCTCTCTCTCTCTCTCTCTCTCTCTCTCTCTTCCCTAGACTTGTGGACCGTTTGGGGCGCCACAGGTGGCCTAGCAACCAGCATCCTCCAATCCTCTCAGTTTTCTGACCTCCTGATTGTATCGCTCAACCTCAAGCTCGTCCATTCTGGGATATTGTCCTCCCATCTCTTTCTCTGTCTGCCTCTCCTTCTCCCTCCTTGCACTGGGCCCTGCAGGAACGTCTTGGCAAGTCCTGATGATCTCATGACATGGCCATACCATCTGAGCTTGCGCCTTTTGACCAAAGTCAACAGGTCTTCGTAGGGCCCAATGACTTGCCTGATTCTGTTCCGAACTTCTTCCTTCGTGATAATTATGATCTTTGTAGGAGATGCCCGGTGTCTTCGGAACGATCTCGTCTCAGTGGACTGTGTTCTCTTTTCTATCTCAGCTGTTAAAGTCCACGATTCGCATGCATAAGAGAGTACTGATGTCACCAGAGTACGCATCAGTCTGATCTTTGAGCCGAGTGCAATGTTCCGGCAGTTCCAGATGTACCTCAGTTTTGTGAGCGCTGCTGTCGCCTGTGCAGTCCTGGCGAGCACTTCGGGTTTGGATCCCTCATCTGTCACAATTGCTCCCAGGTATTTAAAGCTGTGGACGGTTTCTAGCTTCTGGCCATCCACTCTTATGTCAGTGCTGATGCCATTGGTGTTGTTGGTCATCAGCTTGGTCTTCTCTGCACTGATCGTCATACCATAGGCCTTAGAGGTTTTATCAAGGTGGTCCACTAAGCTGGCTAGCTCCTCGTCTTTTCCCGCTTAGGCCATCAATATCGTCGGCGAAACGTAAGTTGGTGACTGCTCTGCCTCCGATGTTGACTGTTCCTTTGTGGTCTTCAAGTGCATCAGTCATGATTCTTTCCAGGACGATGTAGAAGAGAGTGGGTGAGAGCAAACAGCCTTGCCTCACTCCGACTGTGGTTCTGAACCAGTCCCCTATGTTGCTTTTGAAGTAGACTGCTTTGTCGTAGAGGTTCTGTATCATTCAGGTCAGGTTGGCATTGATTGCCGTGATGCATGATCTCTTTTCCTTTTCTTGAGGATTAACATTACTGTGCTCCATTATTCTATTATTTGTGTAACATTACAACCCGGATAGACAGATAGAGCCTACCAAATTTATTTTTATCAGACTTCCTTTATCAGTAGATATGGATAAACGAACCCATTGTTGTGCATGTAGATGATGACAGTGTTTAGAATAATAAATTGCAATGGGGCTTTAACTTTGTAACGATTGCTGACCCTGAGACATTTGCCCTATTTGCACTTGGGTTTTTAGGAATGAAAGATAAAAGTCTGTTATCTATTGCTATTGTTTGTTCGTATAGGTTTTATGTTGCTCTAAAATTTGAATAGGTGAAACCTGCATATCTATCTATCTATCTATCTATCTATCTATCTATCTATCTATCTATCTATCTATCTATCTATCTATCTATCTATCTATCTATCTATCTATCTATCTATCTATCTATCTATCTGTCTGTCTGTCTGTCTGTCTGTCTGTTTATCTGTCTGTCTATCTGTGTGACTGTCTGTATGTCTGTCTGTCTGTCTGTCTACTAGTCTTTCTATTTGTCTGTCTGTCTATCTGCCTGCCTGCCTGTCTGTCTGTCTGTTTATCTATCTATCTATCTACCTATCTATCTATCTATCTATCTATCTATCTATCAATCTATCTATCTATCTATCTATCTATCTATCTATCTATCTATCTAGCTCTGCACGGTGCATTTGCTTGCAACGTGAAATAATTTAATTTTTTTTTACCCCGCTACAAGAGATGACCCTCACCTTGGCAGTGCTTATCGACGATTCGCCCGCAGCAACCCACACAGAAAAGGGGAATCCCCTGCATAAATATAACCCGTTCACCTTGACAAACACCCAGACAGCCCTGTCTAATCTCTGTCGCGTGGGGGTTTTTCAGCACGACTGTTCTTGTCACGAACACCGTGCATATCTAGGACAATCTCTTTTTATTGCCATTACCAGTTATTGTTTACACAGCTTTACATACCTATTTAGAAGGCACAGAGATTGAGGGAAAGGGGTGTGCAGATAGTTGTGTGAACATTCAAGAGAGCAAAAGAGAAAGATACATAATTATATGAATGAATAAATTAACAAAAATGACAATTTCAAGCAAATATAGGAAAGAAGTAAAAACATATATAATTCATAGTGATTTTGTAAACCGAGAGATAGGCAGTGAGATAGACGGCGAGAACGTAGACAAATGTTTCATCTCATATCGCAATGGCGCCTTTCTCTTTCTCTAGAGTACTTTTGCACTAAACCTGCTCCACATTATGTGGAGACCTCCATGCTTATTCAATCAAAGTGCGTGGTATATTGATATTTTCCCAGTTAGTAAAAAGTGGCTCGAAAAAACGGAGGATTGTTGGTTGGTTCATGAGGCTCCTATGAAATAGAAGCAATGTGTGACAGGGAATGAGACGTGACGGATTTGGGGGGAAGCGGGTGGGGGGGGGGGTATCATTTTTCGTCTCAGCTGTTCGATACGACTGAAGATCAGGTCATATGATTCCAGAGCAGTGTAGTGATGAAGTCTTCCCGTATCTCTTTACTCTAGTTAAACCGTGTTTGTTCCGCACTTCGTGTAGGCCTACTTCCCTCGTGATTTTGTTAGTGCACAGTGGGGGGTAACGTGGGTAGTAAAGAATGAATGATTGTCCACACGAAAATTAGACCCACGCTAGTTATCGTCATCCGTGGGCATGAGGCTCCAGATTCCAATTGTCGTCTACGCAAGCCAAACCCTCTGGGTTATAGATCCACCCTTCTTTAAATTTCCTGTATCAATTACAAGTGGTCATTTTAGCCACAAGTTCCAAAATGATGTTCAGGATTTCGAGTTATTTCAAATGAAACTGGTACATGCAACACATCAAACAGCCATTTTAGCATGAAATTCAGTTTAATTCCCAGAAGGCATCTTAATATGGAAATACTTGCTAGGCACTGGCCGTGGAAAGAGCGATAATTCTGGTGAAACCAGTGACGTATATTAGCGCGTTCCTGGATGAAACTTCAGTACCACCCTAACAAGAGTAATGGCAGAACTCTTTTATACGCTAACATGTAATGTGCGAATGACTATGACAGTCGAAGGCTCAAAGCAACACGTTTCGGTCTGTTTTTAACAGTAAACTGAAAGCTCTTTTGTTGCATGGATGCATAAATTCACACTTGCACTTTATTTTCCTTTCCTTACTGCCTCTACAGCAGTTTATTGCAGAAACAATCAGCCTCAGATGACATGATAATTAATAGTTCAAAAACAGGTGCCAGATTAAACAATGAATAATTATTAAAGCATCAACTTCATAACTGCATCCAGATACAGAATAAACAGTATTTTAATAATTATGTACGTCAACATTTATCACTGTGTAAATATTTCGAGAGCCGTGAAGCCTTGTTCCGCCGAGAACGAAAGTTTCTTTGAACTCCGCGGATTTACCAAGATCTATTTTTGAAAGGATCTCGCGCGAGGGCATTCCCCGTCTGTACTTTCAATTACACAGGATGTGGCCCAGTCACACGAACCTCCCTCCCCCCTCCCCTCACCCCCCACCCCCCACCGGACCTCCCCTTCCGAAAAAAACGTGCTTGAGCCATAGCAACGGTATATAACTCAGATAGACGTCATGGCCTACATTGTTTGCTACTATTATACACCAGGGAATCCCATCGTCCTCGTCCACACCAAAGCGTCCCGGGTTACTCGTGCTATATGCAAAGGTTCAAGTCACAGTCCAATGACTGCATTATTTTGGGAGGAGACCTCCCATACTGCTCTTGTCCACAGCATCCGCTCCGCTTTTGTTACGGACAATGACGTGTGAAAAACTCACTTTGCATCCTGTAGCGGCGAGAAGCTGAGCGGAGCGGATGCTGTGGATAAGTATGCAACGTGTTTGACGTCTTTGTCTTTGAGAATATTGGAGTGGAGCGGGTGCTGTGGGCAAGAGCGGTGATGATTTATTGTACACTGTTTAATTTAGTGCATTAGTTTGTTTGAACTGTCAGTAAACATACGGTTACTGATTTTGGTAACCTTCTATGATCAGTTGGACATGTCCTTTCATTGCTTGAGACTGACTAGAATGAAGTCACACAAGTTTCGGGCATCAGTTTTTTTGAACTACACTGAAAGTAATCTAAAACAGCTATAGATTGTCTACACTTCATCTGACCATTTTAAAATCAAATGCACCATTTTTTTTTTGGTGATGTTCTTTTTTCTTAAATCTGTCTATCTATCTATCTATCTATCTATCTATCTATCTATCTATCTATCTATCTATCTATCTATCTATCTATCTATCTATCTATCATCTGTCTGTTTGCCAGTTTTGCTACCGTTATAATTGTCATTCTACGTGTCTAAATGTTCGTCTCACTGAGGATTCACCCATCGGTCAGAACAACTGTTCATGTTCACATCTTTAATTCTCCTCGCGAAGAGATAAAAACATGCATTCCCATTACCCAAAGTATATCATCTCAGCGCAGTTTCCACACATTGTACCTGAAACCCCATTTCTATAAATAACAATGAACCAACCACACGATAATAATGTATATAGGCTGACCTGTCAAACTGTTATAATTATGGTAATAGCCTGAGCCGGGGATATCCTGTGCCCGCAGATCAGAAGTGGAACACTGGTCAGTGCGTGATATGTGCCACTTGACGCACCAACTCCATATATAGTTCATGAGCTCAAGTAAACAAAAGGATTTTTAGGGGGTAGGGTGGGTAAGTGGGAGAGGACAAGGACGAACATGGGTGGAGGTGGGTGGTAGGGGGTGCTTTGAGGGGGACGTGGATCTCTCAGAGTATTGGAGTGGGTGGAGTGGGGTAACGTTAGAGTAAGCCATCATCAAATTTAATTATGAATCTGAAAATCCAGAATCTTATCTTATACAAAAAAAATAGTGGTGGTAGTAATTCATTGTGGTGCAAAACTGCCCCTTTTTTTGCTCGACTCTACAGCCTAAACGACGGTTTCAAAAATTATAAAATTAATTTTCTTAAGTGTCAACTAATCCAGCCTAATCGCTTTTGTATCGACCGATTGTGTTGATTCAAGTTTCAGGTATGTTTAAATAAGAAGTTTTTAAAAATGTAAAATACAATGATCTTTGTTTTGGCTCTCTGTAATAAGCCCATCGCACCAAAAACGATATTATTAACACGCGTTCACCTCCGTGCGCACAATTTCCCTATTTGAAATGAATGTGTAGCGCTCTGAAGCCCTCGCATAGAACCTGTAGTAAGACCGTAGAATATGGGTAGCTTTGTAGACCCAAAAGAGAGAGAGAGAGAGAGAGAGAGAGAGAGAGGCGGAGGGAGAGAGACGTAACAGTGGGTTCACAGGTTCATCCTGGATAATGCCGGGAACTTCATCTAGTTATAAAAATAAAAAAAAGTGGCGGGGGTAATTCATTGTGGTGCCGTTTTGACCTCTTTTTTTCTTTTTTTTGCTCGGCTCTGCAGCCTAAATGACAGATTCAACAATGATAAAGTTAATTTTTCCAAAGTGTCAACTAATCCAGTCCAATCGCTTTTGTATCGACCGACTGTGTTGATTCAAGTTTCAGGTATTTTTTAATAAAAAGTTTTAAAAATGTAAAATACAATGATCTTTGTTTTGGCTCCCTGTAGTAAGCCCACCGCACCGGAAACGATGTATTAATGCGCATTCAGTTCGATGCGCTCAATTTCCCTACCAGAAATGAGTGCACATAAAATCTATAGTAAAGTCTGTGGAATATGGGAAGCTTTCTAGACCAAAAAGAGAGAAAGATTGAACGGTGGGTTCACAGCTTTATCCATCCCGGATAATGCCGGGAACTTTAGCTCGTTAAATAGATTAATAAATAGATCTTCAGACAAACAACTAGACCGACAGAAACATAATCAGACAGATAGACAGGCGGACAAACGGACAGGTAGATGATGGGCGATTGGATAGGTAGACAGATAGATTGATAGATAGATAGATAGATAGATAGATAGATAGATAGATAGATAGATAGATAGATAGATAGATAGATAGATAGATAGATAGACAGATAGATAGATAGATAGATAGATAGATAGATAGATAGATAGATAGATAGATAGATAGATAGATAGATAGATAGATAGATAGATAGATAGATAGATAGATAGATAGATAGATAGATAGATAGATAGATAGACTGATTGATAGATAGATAAACCAAGGATTCATTTCCTCTATACCAATATAATTATTCCATTCATTTTCAAAAGGCATGCGGTGCAACTTCTTAATCGTGACTGTAGTGAAAGAATACCTTTAATGATTTCACCAATAGAAAACCCTGTAGTGAATAAGTTACATGGCTGGTTAGTTAACCTCTGGAATTCCAAAATGTTTTCGATGGAATTCCCCATTCGGGTCGTTTTCACTGAACATGTCGGTATAGCAAAGCACGATTAATCCTTAAGAAAAGGTAAAGACATCATTCCTCACCTCTACTGCAAAGCTTGCACTGAATACCGGTAAAAAAAAAAGAATAATGTATAAACTGGCTACCCTGTGTCACAAATACATGTATGTACAAAAACGCACCAACTTATTTAACTGATCTTTTGACTCCCTTTGTACCATCACGGCATCTTAATTCATTCTGCTGACACTAAAAAGTTTAAAATTCCTAAGAGGTTCTGCAGGAAATGTTATTTCGACTGCAACCTCAAGGAGTGGTGCGATTAATAGTGAAGGTCAAGGATCAAAGAGAAAGTTTTGCGTGAAGAATGTGACGGAATAACAAAGTGCTAAATGAAATGCAGGTATGACCTGGGTCTTCGGCGATAAATAAAATGCGGATGTTGTTACCTGTGCGTACGCACGCCCAGCGTTTTTGCGCTAAGGGCATTACGTACACGTACCTATTCTTAACCCAGTCCTTATCCTCGACCCTAAATCTCGTCGAATCCCTAACCCTGTCCCTTACCATTTCCAACAAAAAACACGGGGAAAAGAAAAAAAAAAACCCCTGAAAGAATAATTAATGGACGGTTATTGTTAGGAGTATTTCCGGAGGAGCTCTCTAGCACTGGAGTCACAAAAAGGCTTTAAAATACTTACTTGTATCAACATTCATAAAGTGCAGGGCATGGAATGGAACTTGGTCAGTTTCTTTTCCCATTAATTATAAAGTTCATGCGAATTGATAATAGAATGAAAATAACGGCTTTTGCCCAAATCCAGGCACACTTGTAGTAAAAAAAGTCAGCGTAAAGTAAATCTTTACAATGTTGGGAACATTGTGTGTTCTGTTACACGGCCTCATTAAACAGAGAATATTTACTTCAGTAAGCAAATTAACTAGCGTTATGCTAAACATTTTGTTTTACACATATCGGAAGCATGCCTAATTTATTGTATTACAGCATGAGGAGGCAATGCCAGAGAAAGTGACAAGAACTAACTTAACAGCACAGTCATCAGGAAAACATGCAATGTGACAGGCAGGGCATTTTTAATTTTAGCCATAGGCACTCTTGTGTAAGAAATCCATATTCATTTTAAATGAAGTCATCACTCCCTGTTTTATCAAATTTCTAGACCAGCCAGGAGCAACAGAATAATACACATAAAAGCCAACACAGGAAGATGTAGATTGAAGATCTTCTTTGCCCTCCGCCATTCGCCTGAACAAGATACTTTAGCTAGATCTATGCCACATTTCGCCAAGGTTCTTTTCCATTGCTCTTCATGATCATGTGCCCGTTTTTGAGATCATTGAGTCATCTATATATATATATTTTGGTAATTCGAAACTTTGGTCACCTACGGCTCAGGAACCGCATCACACTCAGGCTTCAAACTTTGCACAACAGCATAAATATTATTATCAATGCCAAATTAACATGGGCTATATTAGAAATTATGAAATGTTCAAGCTTCTACGTTTCATTATTCATTGTTTCGGCGTCTGTATATATCTATTTCGAGTCATCATAGTTCGCCATTTTCAAGGTTTCATGTGACGCAATTGCGCTCTACGTCACCATTTACTCGTCATTGCCGGCCGAAAGTCAACGTATCACCTCTGTGTATTCTGCAAGAATTGTGGTGTAACAAAACGATCTATGAGTATTTGCATCAAATCTAGGTGCCGTTATGAATGCGACCTAGATCTAGATAATACAGCTGGATGTGATACAAGGAAATTTTGCAAGATTTATCTTGCCGGGGTTGGCTAGTGATATAATAATATGCATGTTTCTGTAATGAGACGCAACATGTGTGTACTATCGTATGTGCTCGTAAACACCCTCTGAAAGAGAATTTCCCCAGTGGGATAGTAAAGTGATTCTAATCTTGTCCTAAGTAATAAGAGAACACAAAAATGAATGATCTTTGCCACACGATCATTTCTATAGCAAATGAATAAATCAGTAAACTACACATTTTAGTATGAGGGCGAGTACAGCGAAATTATGAAGAGATCCAAGCCCTATATATTTCAGAAGAAGGACCAGATCAGTGTAGCAATTTTGCTTCCATAATTGCAAAATATTATTCTTGCAAATCCCAAGCTCAAGACGCCCATGTTTAGAAAGGGATTTTTTGTGTCACTTGTATCATTTGGTATTTAACATGGAAGTTTTGGAAGTACTGTGATGTTTGCATTAAGGCTATGCCAGTGTATTTGCCTCGTATGATAAAGAACTATAGAAATCTTTACCGTTAAATCTCAACAGGAATAAGTTTTTAAAAAAAAAAACGTCCTAATTTCGTGTTCATCGCGTATATTAAAAATGAATTTACGCTTAAGTTAGACAAAAGAGCTTAGGGAGGGGAGGGGGGCGGGTTGGGGGTGACAAATGTGAGCCAATTCATTTGCTAATGTGTTATTCACTCGGCAGTGCTGGCGGTATTAGACGTTTGTCTAGTGTTGTGATGGCTGATGTAAGCAACCTAGCATTTGCCGTTAACACCTGCGGGTTGACTAGGACAGATTATTCTGTTGCAACTGCTCTTGAAATGACAAGTGAGATATTTCTGCGTCTCCTGCATAATCTTGAAAAATCAGAACAGGGCGTGAAATTTGTAACCTTCTGTGTGGCTGTGCAGGTATGAACGTGTGTGTGGAACTATATTTAGGGCATAAAATATCATCAGGTGCACTCAAGCATTTCAAGTACAAGTGCGTGAAAACCAAGTCAAAAAGTGGCAACAAGAAAAAGTTTGGACTTTGCCTTAAGCCTTGCTGCGACCCCACAGTTCTTCTGTGGTTTTTATAATATTGCCTGAACGGCAGCCTGCAATCATATGGATCTAGCAAGATGTCCGATAATGTCTGCTTGTCTGTTAGTTTGTTTGTCTGCTTATTCACAATGAACTTGTTAATATTATGTGAGCAGTTTGAATTCTGTCACAAAGACAGAAATAAAATTAATGATCTTTCCTTCATTTGTCGTTATCTTTCTAATGTCACAAGATTTGTCGAGTTGCGACCTCAGTTCTTGTTTGTTTCAACCCCATTTTTTTGCACGGCTGAGAAATTCGATGTTAAACGTTTGCGGCTTTAGTATTGTGATAAGGAATTAGAACAGATGGGAACTGTGAAACAGCTTGATAAGTGCCACGACGCATTTCAAACAAGTGACAAAGTGTGCGTTGAATCTACCTCTTTTGCAGACTTAAAGAGCTCTGGACACTGAAAAGGCATGGAAAATCAGAAGTTAAGTTTCATTCCATTTCCACCCTTCCTCGGAATCTTCTCAGGAAAACGCCCGTCGAAGGCATCCCGGATGGGACTTGGCCTTTCCGAAACCGATATTTTTATCTCATTCAACGGCAAAAAAAAATAAAAAATTCCAAATTCAGACAAGGAAAATACAAGCAGTGACAAACATCCTTTCACGTGATTTGCAAGAATGATTCTATTGAATGAAAAGCCTTTTTTTCAGTTCCTTCATGTGTAAAGGTGAAGAATCTATAACAACCAGTGAGCACCCGTCAAGGAATTTGGCAGATAATGTACAGAAAGAACGTTTTTCAATAACGAAACCGTCTCTCTGATTTCGATAGAACTTATCACATACCGGTATGGACACGTCTACGGTTGGGAATATCATTTATTTTACAATCTCGGCTTTACATGAAATGGGGAAACGCTACAACGGACACAATACTGTTCTATGTGTCTTTCAACAGTAATCTTTTATTATTAAACATTCGATGTCTGTGACTATTGCAAAGTGGAGAAAGACCACATTTCTCAGCATGCCCTCCAAATATATGCTGTTTCTACGACTAAGTGGGCCTGGCTCATCACCTTGTGTGTGTATGGCTGAAGGCAAAGACCAATTGGTATCTCAGATCCGTTCTTTCCCACGAAGACCCATGAAGCTTTTGAGTGGACATGCCTTCTTGCATACTATCGTGAACTGTTGACTGCCTGCATGCGTTTCCTTTCATCAACTCGTACATAATGGATAGTTGACCCGGACAAGAGAAGGAAGGAGGGGTGACGATAGCAGACTCTGTTGAAGATCACGAGCGGGGGGGTGGGGGGGGTAGTGCTGAATGTCTCATCAGGATAACAACAGAAAGGTCTACGCTACTAGTCTTACTTGTTGAAATTGATGAGTTTTGCGGACTGCTCACAAAAAACAACAACATTTTTTGAGTTTCCTAAAACTGCTAGCCGGGTTTTTATCAGGATTGAGCGATTTTGTTACTCCGACACAGATTTTGATATTGCAAAACTATTTTTCAAAAAATGCCAAATTGCTTCTTCTCTGAGGCTTTACTCCGAAGAATGATTCTTTCCTGAGTGGTAGAATGTTATATTCTAGAAATAACGAAAGTCAAACGAATTTAAGTTGCCGACTTCTATCAGTTAATATTAATATTTTAAATACAGACAGATACAAAGGGGCATTGGCTCCTCCCCCCCCCCTCCCCCCCCCCCCCGCTCCCTTTGTCGAAAGACGTCCTTTCTTGCGAAACCACTATTAATCGGAAGTCCTATCTAAGTTGCACTCTTAATGTACAATGGCCCTGAATATCGATGACCAATATGGAATCATCGAGGTTTAACGAGATTTAAATGATGAAAAGCTTCATGTTGATATGAATTCCATGGAATATGCCAAATATGAAGAGCGCAGTCTCACAAGAATATCAGCGTCCACCAAAGACAGTTAACCGGATTGCCCTTGTTGTAGTTACATTATTAACCATGAAAAAAGTTTCTCTGTCTGATTTTAAAGGCAACTAATTTTGCATGAAACTTGTAGAAAAAAAAATAATCCAGTCCCTGTAATCTGAAATTTAAAAAGGTATGCCAGCTTTTGTACTAATTTCTTTTTTTTTTTGTTAAAGATACAGAAGGAAGTATTATTCTGTTTACTGGACAACATTATTATCTCAGATGTGTAGCTTGAAATTAACCATCCGATAGTGACT
This sequence comes from Onchidella celtica, assembly GCA_963931925.1. NCBI lineage: Eukaryota > Metazoa > Mollusca > Gastropoda > Systellommatophora > Onchidiidae > Onchidella > Onchidella celtica. The sequence continues at coordinate 43,023,856 of OZ007575.1, read as the reverse complement.
GATCTCAGAACTGTTTGCATTTTGCTGGAGATTTCAAAATTACTACCAAAGAAGACAACAGCGGTAAGAATGGGCCATTCACCGCCAATCCCGACTTTCCAGAAACTGATCGTAATGCAAACAATATTACATGATAAGATTATTAATATGTTACGCTCCATATTCCGAAGGTTCAGCGAAGTAATAATCCTAACTAACAACATCTAGCAACAACAATCATAAAGACAGGTCAGTGCCCAGGGGACTTATTCCTCAAATTCCTAGGAGTTCCGAAATTCTGTTCAATATAGTAAAGAAGTGAAGTGTGGGACTTTCTATTCCGTACAGTAACACTGCTGACACGATCTTTTAAGTATAACGTCTGTGGGAAAAGTTAAGATCAAAACGTTTCTGCGCGAAATGTCATGTCAGGAAACGCAGTCACTTACCGACACGGCCATAGGTAAACAGTCAACGAATGAAAAGAGGCACGTTAACGACACAAAACACCGGAAAGCGCGCATAAAAATATTTCCTACGTTAATCATAGGAAGTAGAAAACGAGACGCTCATTTTGATTACGTAATGTGGTCTTGACTTCACATAAAACCATTAAATAAAAAGCAGCGCTATCAAGGAAATCCCCCTTGTTGGCGACTACGCTGGAATATATTCCAGCTCTTCCAACCATTCTATTTCTTTTCTTTAAAAAATAAAATTAGGGGACGGTGACTCAAGTAAAATCCACCGTCTCCTGGCAACTCTACATATCCTACTTCTCTCTCTCTCTCTTTAACTCTCTCTCTCTTTCTCCCCCCCCCTCCCTTCTCTCTCTCTCTCTCTCTCTCTCTCTCTTTCTCTCTCTCTTTCTCTCCCTCTCTCTTTCTCTCTCTTTCTTTCTCTCTCTCTTTCTCTCTCTCTCCCTTTCTCTCTCTCTTTCTCTCTCTCTCTCTTTCTCTCTGACGTTTTCTCTCTCTTTCTCTCTCTTTACCTCTCCCTCTTTCCCTCTCTTTCTCTCTCCTTCTCTCTCTCTCTCTCCCTCTCTTTCTCTCTCTTCACACCATCTCCCCACTAGAAAGTGAACTGCGTTTTTCTATAGAATCCAATATTACATTCTTTGGCTGGCTATCTATTCTTTCAACTAGAACGCTATGATCGAAACAAAAAAATCCAAATGTTAGGCAAAAAAGCTGCCTTGGTCAATGAAAACTAGTTAGGGTTTAGTATTTTCTAACTTTCTCTGAGTATAGATTTAAGATTTGAAATGCTTATACTTATAGCTCAACGCTGTCGACTTATTGAAGGGCCAGGTCTCCAGTTCGAAGATCTCTGACCTCAAAACCAGGTCAATGTTTTGCGGGTTCTTTTTTTTATTTCTTTTATTGGAGCCACCCTGCCGGAAATGGAGAAGAATCGTGATAAAAAGAACAACAGCAAACCACAACAAAACATACAAGTGGAAAGAAACGAACGTTGACATCGTCCAGAGCCGATAACATCAGCGGTTTATTTATTATTTTTTGTTGTTGTTGTTGTTTTTTTGTTTTAGTCTTCTTCATTTTCTCCATACACATAAAAAAACACCAAGGGCAACCTTTCAAACAGTACACCTAGTCTTCTCGGATATGAACGAAAACCTCGAAGGGCCTGTGTGCACGTTGTGCGCGTTAAAGATACCTTGGCAGTTGAAAGTCGAGTAGAGCAGGCCGAACAAGGCCACTGCCCTGGCAAAATTCTAAGAAACGAATCCCTACCACAAAAACACACAGAAACAAGAACAAGAAAAATAAAAACAGGATTAGTGACGTGTAAATGCCAAGGGCAGCGAATTTCCTACCATAAAGATCTAAACACCTTCTATACAGCAACGGTCAGACCTGAAAGGACGCAGGATGCAGGGAGCCAAATGCTCTCACCTCATAATCTAAAGCCTTTCTATAAATAGTATGTTATTTATCTGGATGTTAGCTTTTTAATTAAGGTTGGTACATGTGTATGTATGTCTGTGTGTATAGCTTACTGGTAGACGTGTAAAGTTATTTTCAGTCAATTTCGGGGTCTTGCCCAATTCGCTTAGCAAGCCGGATCCCGTCTGTAGTCTGTAGGTTGTCCTTGTCTGATTTGAAGAAAAGATATGATTTTCCACTGATAATAACAGAATCCATCGAACCTTTATCCAAACACTAGAAAGACTATAAAGAAAACAAAAGCAGTGTGACTAGTTAAAAAACGTTTTAATTACCAATCGGTTCACAGTCTGTTCTTACGAAGTACAGCATCTGGACGACTGTTAATTTTTAAATAAACATTTAGCATATTTCGCTTCAAAGTCGTGTTATTAATGACTGATGACTCAATGCTTATATCATGAAAAAGCATGGTTCTAGAGGAAAGGGGCGTCCCAGAAAAAGTTGGACAGAAGGCGTCAAAGACACAACTGAAAGAATCAACCTATCCATGGCAGACTCTTCCCATCAGGCCTAGGTCCGAAAGTTGCATCTCCCCTAGACGTTTAACGACACAAGAGGATAGGAAAAGAAAGAGAAAGAAAAAACAAAAATGCATCAAATCTTTATCCAAAAATAAGAAAGAATGTAAAAAACACACACACACACCAAAAAAAGCCACAAGTTAAAAAAACGTATTAATTACCATTCTGTGTTCATGGTCTGTTCTTACAAAGTACAGTGAAAAACCCTGTTGACTTTTAAATAAACTTTCAACATATTTCTCTCCAAAGTCTCATTATTGATGACTGATTTGATGACTCAATAGCAAAATATGAAGGCCACACTTATGGCAAACTGAGACTTTTTCCCAAAATGTATGTTTGACCAAGATTTGCCTAGGAATAAAGCAGAATTCTTGAAATTTGTAAAAGGAAAGAGGCTGAAGGTTTGGAAAATGAATTGGAGGAAATTCACAAGAGCGATAAGCAGGTGTCTACCCGAACTGCGTCAGGAGAACATCAAGTGTCGTCATGATAATACCAAGTACGTGACGTATCTACTTACACAGTTTCAAGTTCCCTAATGGCTTTAACCTTAAATGACCTTATCGTGTACAAGAATGCGTTACTCCGCTGTTCTATTAAACTCTGCACTCTCGACCTCTGTTTTGTCAATTTTTATTTCTTGTGTTTACTATGACGATTTCTGCACCGTAATAGCGCCGTCCTTGTTAAGAAATCAGTTCCCTCTATTCTTCTTCTTTTTCGTTTTCTTCAATATCTTTCTTGTTCATTAACGATAGAGAATAAGAAAAAAAGCAGATAGAAGAATGGTGCAATGATAAAACTTAAGGGCAGATTTTTGTTCTAAACATTGGAAGAGAAAAGTGGGAGGGTGAGAATGACCAAAATATGTTATTTCACAAAAGTCATGGTCGAACCCGAGACTAGAATACCGAGACTGACCATTCCTTCTTTCACTCATGTCCATAGCCTGTGCGCGTATAAACACGGTGAGTACTATTCACAGAGGTCTGAAGTACTAGTCTTTATCGTTCAGTTATGAAGGGGGTGTGGTGCGAACTGTTGCATTGTTGACATGGATGATACGCGCACAAGCCGGTGGACCGAAAATGATCAATTGGTCCGTCTCGATATCCTGTGTCCCGGGTCGAATCTTTCGTAATAATTATTAATTTTGAGAAAGAAAACAAGAAAACGATGCAATTCCTAGTGTAGAGTACCGAGAATGTTCATAATTTTGGTGACGCTGTTTTACAATAAAAGAAAATCCAAAACGTTCAGGTTAGTCCTCATTCATTTTTGTCCTTGGGATACAAAATATCACGTCACTTGCAGGGAAATACCCAATGTCATTGATGACAAGGTCATAATATATTCATGGATCCTACATATTATGTCAAGTCCCCCCCCCCCCCCCCTCGTCACTGAGAACTGTTAATGTGGCCAGACTAATTTTCCAGAAAAGTGCCAAGAGGTTTCACAAGTAGGAATTCAATCACAGCGAGTATGACCATCTGAAGAAGGTTTGAGATTAATATGTAAACGGTAAAACTTGTTATGCCCATCCTATTGCGCGATTACCGTAGCTGCGCCGTGGGAATTACTCATGATCTTTGGCGATAAGAGTACATGAGAACTACATGGCGTTATCTGCTGATGCACTTGGAGGATGTAGAGCAGCCGCCGAGTATTCACGACAGAAAGTAGGCAACTGATTTGATGTACCAAGCTCGCAGGCCTACGTAATCTAAGCTGGGCATTTGGGATATCAGTAATTGTTTTGTCATTTTCCATGTATGTGAACGATTAGCGGATGCTCCCAGCATTGCCCTGGATAAACCTGCTTCCTCCCTCAATCCCCCTCTCTCTCTCACTCCATATCCCTCCTCCTCCTCTTCCTCTCTCTCTCTCTCTCTCTCTCTCTCTCTCAACCTGCTTCCGCCCTCTACCCCTCTCTTTCCCTTCTATTCCTCCTTCTCCTGCTCTCTCTGTCACTCTGTCTGTCTGACTGTCTGTCTTTCTGTCTATTTGTCTGTCTTTCTGTCTGTCTCTCTCTCTCTTTCTCTCTCTCTCTCACTTTAATATAGTGTTTCATTTGTGCGCCACCTACACTATTCTTAACAGGAAAAAGTGCACCGAAGTGAACGTCTCAGAAAGGCAGTCAAACAAAAACCATAAAGCCGCAAGAAGACACCATGCGAGACGAACTGATTCGGAAAAATACATTCTTTTTTCTGGAAAACAGAAGACGTCTTGGTATCGACCGGCGGTTATCATTGGTCTCGTTATGATCTGAATTTCAGGGGTTGTATGTAACCTGCAGAACAGTTTTGCAGCTTATACCAGCGTGATTCCGTCAGTAACTGGTGCCCAACCTCGGCAAGTCCTGGAAGTAATGGTATACAGAAATATTCAGTAGTAACTGTCACTGGGGGCCATTTTTACATTGAAACTGAACATACCGAGATGGCAGGATTTTAGCTAATTAGGAGTATAGGAACCATACAAATCTGACTGACATTAGTGACAAACCTCAGTCACGATTCCTGTCCCTGATTCAAACCTTCAAAATACGTTCTCATCATTTGACATTATCAAATCGCCCACCCCTTTCTCGTGCCTCGCCCTCGGGGATCAGCAAATTCATATGACACGGCAAACCTTGGCTTCGTAGATAACTAAAAAATCGTTTTCCCGCTGTACCCCGAGACATGTAGGGTGACTTCGACTCTGTTATTTCAAGAAATTCATTAAACAGTTCGCATTCAATAAGGACGAGATTACAGTTGTATTATAATCGCTGCAATGCAAATAGGTGCGGCTAGTTGTATTTCTATAGCCCCTTTGCAGAATGATTGAGTCGGCCTGAACTATTACATAATGGCAATTACGTCATTTTATGACGGGTGTCAAATGTACCCAAAACAAAAATTCCCGGATGCACAACCAAGGAGCAGCTGATAGCGGTCTAGATCTGGGTTGAGCTGGCCAATAGTTCACCTCAGTATTATTCCTATAGTGGAGATTATCACACTCTTTCATGCTTATCAGTATGCCTATGAGTCAATGGTGGTGTAAAAAGTCGGTGATATGATGGTACTAGCGGTACAGCATCCGAAACAGCCAATGAAAATCAAGCTCTGACTATTGTCAGGTGTTACCACAGGCTGACAGACTTAGTCACATGTTTAGATACCTTAAAGTCAGATTAGCAAGTTATGTCAACTATTTCGACTTTATTATTTTTTTTTTTGGTAGTCACTAGATGAAGTTCCCGGCATTTACCGGGATAAACCTGTGAACTCACCGTTCTATTTGTCACTTTTTTGTCTATAAAGCTTCCCATAATTATTCTACAGCCTTACTACAGATTTCATGCTCACCAGGACACTACGCACTTATTATTTTCTGGTAGGGAAATTGCGCGCACCGAATTGAACGCGTATTGATACATCGTTCCATTATTTTTGGTCTGAGAAATGCAAAATTTTCAGGGATTGAGCTTGAACCATAGAGATACTATAATAAACTAGAGTCCGCACGCATGCACAAGTGCAACGCGTCGCAGTGGCCCCAATTGGCCTACATGCGCGCCATGTTGACTTGGGAAGGATTCGCTAGCGAGCAGGCGCTGGCTGTTCGACGTCTCAAGGAATAGTAATCCCATCCCCGCCTATAATTATGTCAAAGTCATAATAGATATACTACAAATACGATGCAACACAGGCTGTTGTTGCGGAGACAGTTTTTTTTACATAGAAAGCTAAAGCTGAACAGTGAACACCGCAATATTTTCTGTTTGGTTTTGTAATCAGACTACGTCCCCCAAACAACGTTCTTCAAAATAACAAGTTCATAACTGGTAAAACTAGTAAGAGTCATGAAAATTACAACATGCACAGCTTTGAAAAGAAAATCATGAGAAGGGCATGTTAGTAGTATATAACAAGGAAAAATGTTCACCTTCATACAGAAACAAAATATATATATATTTTAGAGGTATAACTGGATCATATAAAGAAAGAAAGAAAGAAGAGAATAGACATGAAAACTTTCAATTCTCTTCTCTCTCCGCACCAGCTTTTTCTTGCTATTTCTTAATTCAGCGGCCTTTTCACAGCTTTCTTTTATTTGCATAAATTAATCTCTGCCTTTGTCCTCTCAAGATGACCTTCGATTGAGTGGTGGGCATATGAGTGATCTAGATCATACATACATGCCTTGGCGGGGGGGGGGGGTTGTTCAGCTCTCAGGATTTTTCCTCTTTTTTGGGAGATGGTCTTCTTGGAGTTGGCAGTTTCTGTTTGAGGGGAGGATAATTTTCGAAAACAGATGGAATTGCCTTTGGTCTTAGGTCTGTTTATCGAGCCCTGCGTAATTGTCAGAGCTTAGGAAGGGAGCACTACACACTTAGTCATTCTTGGTTGGGTACCAAGGCTTCCCATTCTCAGTTTGTCTACTTATTCTGGCAATCCATTTAGCCAATCTCTCAGATTCCTTCCACGGAAATAAAAAAAAAAAAAAAAAAGCAAAAAAATATGTCACAATATAAAATTGTTGTTATTGTTTGATAAATAATATCGACTGGCATTTTCCATATTGTTGTATTATGCGCATCTTTGCCTTTTCAGGAAAATGAGGATTGAAAATTCGAAGAGTTGTGTAACATCTGGGGTTTGTGCCAGACCTTTCAAAATCGAAACTTAAAGATTGGAATGACACTTATAATGAAATGAGGAGTGAGAGAACAACTTTCATGACAAAGGCTAAAAAATCAGCACAGTGTCGCAAACAACAATATGGCAATGCCCCACGATATACTCATTTTGATAAATATATTACAATAGGTTTTGATCTTTAGCCCTTCCCTATTGTCAATCCAATGCACTAAATGATCAATTTGTTTGGACGTACGTTTTATTCATATCAAAGAGGAATTAGGCCTATGGAGATAACCTTGCCACCCAGTCCCATCATGGCTGTCTGTTTTAACTGTGACAATCCAAAACACAAGAGTGATGGGGGTGGGAGGAGCATGATGCAGTACGATGACACGTAAATCTGGACATTATTAGCCCAGAGCATTTAGCATCCTATCTCCTTGAAACTGAGCCATCACTGTGCAGTCAACTCGGGGCCGCTTCGGCACTTGTTCATAAAAGACCCAGGTCTTTGATTCTCTTCTGCCTTTCCTCTCCCCCCCCCCCCCCGCCCCGAGTCTTTCCTGTGTTTCTTCGCAAGTGTGTAATTATAATTAAGACAAATGGATGTACAAATCACAGATGGCGTGCGTGGGAGAGATTGAAAGACGTTGTTATCGTAAACTGGGCTTGCTCAGCCTTAGATGGGAAGGACAGAAGGATAGAAATGATTTATGGAATTCTGAACCATCTTGCATACAGAAAAAATAACCCTCTGACTTCCGAAATCGCCACCCCAAGTCAAAATGGCCGCCACGAGACTCTAATAGTTCCACGTCGTGTGACACCGTGCGCAATCTAGTGTAATACTATCTCTATGGCTTGAACACGCCATGGTGCGAAATTACGTTTTTGTTTCCATACGCCATTTTCAAGAGGGTTTTTTAGATTTGGGTCAGGGTTAAGATTCAGTTTGGTTCTTCGGCTACCATAGCCTCTTTGACAACAATAAGGCTAGGCGATCATCGTCGATTTTGATCTGCCGACTAACTGAACTATGACGTCAAAAACAGTTCGTTTTGATGAGACCCCCACACACAAGCCAACTACTCGCATTTCATTGAAACTCACTATCGTGACGTTTAGGCTAACATTTTGGAAAGAATGTTGTTACAAGTACGTACGTCCCCCAACTTTTTTTGCACTACGGGTGCGTATTTTAAAGCCTTTTGTGCCTCCAGAGCTAGAGAGCTCCACCCGAAATGCTCTTCACAACAGCTTTAATTAATTATTCTTTCAGATTTTCTTTTTGTTTTCATCCTGTTTTGTTGTTGTTGTTGAAAGGATAGGGGACAGGGTCAGGGATTTGATAAGGTTTAGGGTTGATGATATGGACGGGATTAGGGGTAGGTACGCATACGCAGGCCCCCTTAGCGCAATACGCTTGGGGTGCATAATTATGTACTTTTAACAACAGCCTTTTTGGAAATTGGTGGAAAATTCATAATAAAAATGTTACCGTAAGTGTTTTGGCCAAGTGACCCAAACAGCCATTACCTTAGTTCAAAAATCGGGGACCGTGCTGTATGTGGCACGAAATATTGTTCTATTCCTGTCAGTAGTTGTCTTTTGAAGTGAATTAATGCAGCCTTTCCATAATTTATCAGTCAAGTTTCATCATGCAGTTTGACATCATAGTCAAACAACAGAATCGTATGACCGTGCTTGCTGTAAGCTATTGGTTTGGAAAAAGAGGATTGGCTGATTTTTATCCTTTTTTTTAAATTCGAAGTCGGTGGGCACCTTGGTGACAAATATTAAAACAAAACAGAAAAGTAAGCGGTGGGTCAGGTTATAATTAAATAGCCTAAACATGCGGATTTTTATTCAATTTAATATGTTTTGCATTTCGCTGCAATTTACATAGAATTTGTCAATTCTTATTTTGTCTATTGCAGATAAGTGATTTTATTTAACTGAATCTTCATTTTGGTCTACAACAGAAGATATAATATAACTCGCCAACTTGAATATGTATATCAAGCGGAATGATCATTGTCACGAGCAGAGTTAGGGTCTTGGGGAGCATTCGACTGCACGAGAGGCAGCTAACTCACACTCGGACACAACCACACAAGAAAAGTATCAAACAACTAGAGTATCTATATATGTCAGGCTGGTCAGGCCATGTTTTACATAAATATTAATAAACAAAACAAAAGACAATAGAGGTATATTCAAAGCAATAAATTCTAATTACTAACTTAATCTATGATATTCATGTAATTATGGATCCTTATTGGATGTACTGCAATCAATAGCAAATAGGTATATTATACGAAACTAGATATCAATTTAAAGTGTCAGTTGAGTCGCCACTGGCCAGTCGCCAGGCCAACTCTCCCTAATCATATGGGCTTGAATGTTAGGAGAGCCCAGTACGTTCCAAGCCTACAGAAGCACACTTCGGCTTGTAGGTAATTATGCAGTTGCAAACAAACTATTTATATATATGCACAATCATTATTCAATTCATCAACAATGTGCCATATTACTTCAATCATACTATGGAAATAATTCTATAACACAGGCCACTCGTCGTCGAGTGCCAGCTGGGGTTTCCCTAGACTTCCTATGAGGCTGTGGTTCTCTCTCTATCTCTGATCTTCTATTATGCTTGAACAACTAAGATATATTACCATTGGTCACGCCTACTGGTAGGCGCGAACATCAAAATAGCGCAGCGTGGGCTTTCAAAGGTCAGCCCACTCAGACCTTTCTTTCTAGAGCTCAGTCAGCCCGTTAGCAAGGACTTCTAGTCTTCAGATCACACAGTTCAGGTACTGGCCAACCGGAGATACTTCACGACACGATGCTTCTGCTCGTCTGTATTCACCAAATCTGAACGTTACACGATGTTTTATACTATCTGGCTACCCAGCAGTGCTAGTCCGCTGGCCCAATTAGTTCAGCTATCTCATAGGTCGAAACCTCCCACCATTTTAATTGTAGTAATACGTCTGCACTATTCTACCAGCCAGTTAACGTGCAAAACTTGTCTAGTCATACTTAACAATGTCAACTATCCCCACCTTGTTTCACCCCTACTCCATTACTTATTAATCACGAACATTAAAACCGACAAGCGTGACTCTAACAGTTTAACTTTACATTTATTTACTCACCAACTATAATTCGCGAGGGCCGTTCAAGGCCACCAGCCAATTTCTCATGGCCCTGGTAAAACAACAACAACTCACTCTCTGCGTGAGTTTTAACAACATCCGAATCATGACAATCATGTTTATTGTCATGGTTACTTTCCATAAAATCAAAAGCTATGACATTCTTTTTAAATTGTTTATGTATCGCCAGTCGAATCTTAAAATATCCCATGGTTACGGATGGTAGATGTCATGCGTAAATAAGGGATCGGCTTTTTCGTTTGTTTGATCATGGCGAGAGTTACATCAGTGACACACGTTTTTGAACGAAGAGGATGTACCTAGTGTCATAACCACTTTGTTATAAAAGTATGCAGCACACCCAAAGGCAAACAAAAATTAAAAACAACAACAACAAAAACAGCAACACTCGAGAACAGATAACGGAACGTTCCGGTACAAAAAGAGAGTGAAACTTTGAAGTTATCATTCAGCCTCGTCAAAGTCATTCAGTTTGTTTAAGTAGAAAGGAAATACAATGACATCTTTTTCCAGCTTTCTTAGTCATATCGGTAACAGCTCAGAGGGCAAAGCTCGGTGTCTAACTGAAAGTAACCAGTAGATATGAGAACTATCAGTCTTAGACACCAGATAATTTGGCTTGGGTTTCGATTCGCTTTTGGCAAATGTTGCCTCAAAAATCAGTGTCCATTGCAAAACGCTGGTCATTCTGGTAACAATTTTGTGGGCAAAGCTCAGTGTCTACCTGAAGGCTAACCAAGAGACATATAAGAATAGATATAGATAGATAATAAATGACAGTTATCAGAGTCAGAGCCCAGACACAGTTGGTGCGGTTTTCGTTTCCCTTTTGGCACGTTTGCCGAAGGACATCAGTCTCGATTTTTTAAAAAAAATGATGGTCATATAGGTAACACATAAAAGTGGGCAAAGCTCGCTGTCTAATCGAAAGTAAACCAGTAGATATGAGAATTATCAGCCTCAAAGCACAGACTTCGCTATTTGTTTCGATTTCTACAGTTTTGCACAATGACATCAGCCTCGATCTAAAACTATGAAAAACGAAAGCCAACGAAAGATAAGGCACAGTGCGCTTCGAAAAATATTGTGATATGAGGGGTTTTGGCCTCTGTTCGGTTGTTTTTTTTCGACAAGACCAGGCTGACGTCATTAATTGCCAAAAGCGAAACGGAACAGAAGGGACAGGCAATGACGTCATTGAGGAATAACTGAAATTTCAAGAAAAGTTCCTAGAAGTTACTAATATAATTACAAACGTTTTTAATTGCTTCTGGGCTCATTAGACCCACGACCTATGGCGAAGGTATCAAATCTCTTTTTATACTAGTGAGCTATATCGAAGACAAGGTTTGAGCGTCAGTAATGCTATCGCCTACACTGAGGCCCGGCGTGCACTAGCCGATTTGGATTGCCTGCTTCATCTGATACACATCTAAGTTTATAGTTCTTTAATTCCACTAATTTACTGAAATATAATCGTTTTTCAGTTGTGCTGTGACTGTGTTAATAAAATAATACTGTGGTAAAATTACTCTTGACCCAGCCTGTGTCTACATTGATATCGAAATTTCTGTTGCAGGTTTTGGGCGTTGGCAGCCGGGAGAGTATTTGATTTGAGAAGTTTTTCAGTTCACTAGAAGGGAATAATAATGTCCTTGCATAAGTAGCTATGATTATTTCGGAGCTGATCGTGTATTAAATGATATAAGGTGCTTTTTAAAGTTTGGGTTTTCCACTTCCTCAAGAAAGATTTTGGAATTTCTAAATTTTTTTGTTTTTTTTTTTACATGCTTGACGTAAATCTTGCCGGTTTTCACAGCTTCCTGAAACATTGACGCCTGAATAAAAAAAAAATGTACAGGATGTGGGAGATCTGAGAGAGAGAGAGAGAGAGTGAGAGAGAGAGATGAATGGATAGATAGATAGATAGATAGATAGATAAATAGATAGATAGACCTAAAGACAGACAACTATACAGATAGATTAAACAGACAGACAAACAGAGAGGCGGGCAAGCAGGCAGGCAGGCAGCCAGACATACAGACGTACAGATAGACAGACAGATACATAGATAGATAGAATCAGGTTTGGACATTCGTTTCTTCACCTCATATGTAAAAGCCAAACCAAAAATCCCCAAGCTAATATCCTTTTCTCCCACACTTAACCTATTTTTACCTAGAGGAGCAGCCATAAACACGTGGACACTCTTTTCTAGAAATATCTATTTCCTAATAAGGGCATGCTTTACACTTCGGGTGGGTAAGAATCCCCCATTCTCCCACCGGCAAAACCAAGTAACAGGAAATTTCGTCATCAGTACCAAGAAGAGGGAATACCATGCCCTTCGAGTTCTGTTGTTCTCTTCTTTTTAATCGCGTTGGTTTCCGCTGTGGTTTCACGTAAGCGTTACAATTTATGCAACTCAATACAGTCATTGTGTCCAGGTCTTGACGAGATTTGGGGGGAAAGGGTTGGGGATGGGGGATGAAGGGCGGGGGGGGGGGCTGTGAGCCGTGACCAGAAATAATATGGAAAAAAGCAAGAACGAAAATCGCTTCTCCACGTTGAGAGAAAGAGATAGATAGATAGATAGATAGATAGAGAGAGAGAGAGAGAGAGAGAGAGAGGGAGAGGGGGGAAGAAAGAGAGAGAAGCAAGGCGATAGACAGATAAAAGTAACATTTCATAGGACAGGAGACCTTACCAGAAGCGAGAGAGAGACAGACAGACAGACAGACAGACAGAGAAAAAGAAAGAATGAGAAAGAGAACAGATTTTGGTTTTCTTTTCAGGGCAGAGGAGGATGTCTCACAATGCTGACCAGGTCATTGGAAGAGGTCTCGAAACAAAACACGTTGAAAAACTAGTGCTTTATATGACATGATACTAGAATACTTAGGGGTCTGCAGAGGCATACACGAACAAATACACACAGGTTTAGACGTCCAGACAAAGTCACGATTAATAATACACCCAAAATATTGCATGAGTAACCAGCTCAGATTTATGCACCTGCACGACATTTTTTTTGCTGCCATTTTTACTACAACATCCGTCAAATCACGATTTTACCACACACAAAAAAAAAGCGTGTGTGTGTAAGAGCGGGGGGGGGGGGGTGTGCCTAAAGTAAGGTCATATTCATAATACAGTAATGTTTTCAGTTCAACTGCTCCAACTGTACACCAAGCCGTGAAGGATGCAAGATCACTTGTGGAATGTTTGCTTAGCGTTACAGCATAGGAGGGATTTTCCAGCAATCCCACGTAATGTTTGCTTGCAGTTAGGGGATTCCCCTGTGTGGTAAAATCTGCGGTTAGCTGTTCAATTTTGGGATTTAGGGGGCACTGCAGTTCCCGGCCATTTGTATCCTGTTTTTACTATCTGTCTATCTCTATCTTTGTCATAGCTGGCGATACAGTCATATTAATATCTAATTCATTTTAAAGTCTGTGGGATTGCATTGTCAGCGAATGGAGAAGATTCAGCCAGATTTGTTGTTAGTTGTAGGTGCTACATGCTGCAGCTATTGTTCTTCTTGTCTTAGACTGTTCACAGGTGTCAAACTAGGTCATGCTAGGTGTCAAGCTGACAAGTTGCTTCTGAATTTATACCACAGTATCCGGGCAGCGTAAAAAGCAAAGCTACTGCACTGACCGAGGTTAATGTGTTTGAAGTTATGCATGGCGGTATCCGTGGATTGGAGACAGTTAGTACGATCGGACGATTTAAAAATAGTAAAGTCCTCTTTGGGAGTATAGCGTATCTGAGACCCCAGGTCTATCAACATGCTATGCCAATAAAATCCTACGATAAAATCCTCTTTGAAAGTATAGTGATTGTGAGATTCCGGGAGGTACGGATATGAACGGTAAACATGCATGTGCTTTGGTGAGCACGTACGTGTATGTTTTAAATTCTTAAAACTACGTGAAGACGGGCAATGGCGCCCTTGAGGAATAACTGAAATTTCAAGAAAAGTTCCAAGAAGTAATGTAAATTACAAACGTTTTTAATTGTTTCTGGGCTCATTAGACCCACGATCTATGGCGAAGGTGTCAAATCTCTTTTTATACTATTAAGCTATATCGAAGACAAGGTTTGGGCCTCAATAATGCTATCGCCTACACTGAGGCCCGGCGCGCACTAGACGATTTCGATCGGCCGACTTGTTGGATGGTGACGTCATGACAATTAGTTGTAATGAGACCCCGCCCCCACCAGCAAACTAACTGGATGTCACTGAAACTCAATATTGAGACGCCATCATGCGCCACTAGTTGATCGATCAGAATCGAATAGTGCGCGGCGAGCGTGAGTTTTGGGTCTCGATTTTGAGTTGCATCTGCTCGGAAATGACCATAATCATTACGTCCTGTACAGTTCACGAACGAGAAGTCCCATTGTTAAAGCAAAGTCTGAGATTGAGAGTAGTCTATTAGAATGAAAAATATATGTACATAGAAAAAGGTACCAAATTGAGTGTGAGTGCCTGAAAAAACATTACAGTCGTGGTTAAATTGGATTCGAGAGGGGTTCGAACTTGTGCATTCTCGCATCACAGTCAAGAGTTGTAACCACGAACGCCAGCGTAGACAAAGGGGACGTGAGGTAATTACCCATGCGATACAGAGCTCTTCGAGATGTTCTCGGGTACGGTGAGTAGGTGGGCATAGTGAAAGTCCGACGGGTCATTTCTCACAACATCACCAAAAATTTTGTCCCATTGTTTGGACGTTCTTTACAGAGGGATAGATTGCCCCAGAATCCATTTCAGGGGACATCTAATTCAAGAGTGTCTAGGTCCTATTCTTGAGTTCTGAGGCATTACAATCAAGGTTTTGGAGCCCGGCATGATGGGGCATCACCAAACCTCTGCTGGCGATTCGTTCACCCTACCTCCACCCCCACGGCACACAAACATGAACCCTGCTGCACTAAGCATATCCAAATAAGGCATTGTGGAAGCTGAAATTGAAAAGATGGATGCGAGTTTGGGGCGAAGAATGGAGTGCAGTTCTTCCCCTTTCCAGCTAGCTCTTCCGACTGCACTCATGTCTTCATGGACCAGCGGTGCGTGAAGGGCACAGCGCTATGTGATTTGGCTGTGTTGACAGTGTTAAACAGACCCAACTACCCGTGAATGCGTAAACCAACCACTGCATGAAAATGACGAAATATCACGATCTTTCAATATGAAGAAGGGGGAAACCCCCACCCCTTTTAACTCTGTCATAATGCAATTGCCTCACGATAATAGCAATTAATACTTTTAGAATATGGCATGTATGTCATGTAAACGCAAGCAAATTTCATCATGACTCACCTTGGTATTTTCACGATTTATTATTGTAGTCCGCTCAGATTCTTTTATTAAATAATCACGAAGGAAAATGAAATATGTGAAAAAATACACCTGTGGTAAAGATTCTATTTCATTGCTTCTTTTGAGGTGTAATCATAACTATATTTATACTTTAGTCAAAGAGAAACCTTACGCCATTGCATTTCGCCTCTCCCTATTCATCGGTTAATTGAAAAATTCATGTGCAGCTTCAGTTCTCATAACTTCACATTGATAATTAATCATCCCCAGGACACAGAATCGTAAAATTTATTCAAACATTAGAAAATTACGAAAACTTCATTTTGGTGTGGTTAATGCCAGCAGACAACATAGTGTTTACACATCATGACATGTCCACTGATATAAATGTCTCATGCTCACACTTCTGTAACCTTTACCAGCAGCAGCTGCACAAAGTCTTCGGCCTGTCCGACCCCCCCCCCTCCCTTTCCCCCCAGGCACTGAGGACACCTCTGGTCCAAGTCCAGTTTGGGTTATTTTCGAGTTCTGAACACCGTGGTTTTAATCTGTCAAGTGAATGATAGTCCCAGTTTTCACCACTCCAATATGTCAGATCAATTTCATTTCTTGGAGATGGACAACACTGGTTTAACTCCAAAGCATCCCAAAATTCTCTCAAAGACTATGATTTTTACTGCAAAAATGACTCAGAAAATGTGAACCCCATGACTTTCTGCTTTTAGCTAAAAGAAGAGTCCAATAGGTTAGTTAAACTTTTTTTTTGGGGGGGGGGGGGGGGGTTACACATTTCTGCACATTTCTGGTATTTCCTGAGGCAACCCTAAACTGCTGGGCCGACTAGACATGCAAAAACATGCCCCCTTTGTGGTATAACGAGCAATAATTTGAAGATGATTTTGTCAATGAGTAAGCTGACTTTTCTTTATCACTGGTAACCACTCATATTTCTAAAGGATATCAATTTTGAAATCTATGGAAATATTAAAAAAGAAATGAAGCACAGTTAGTTACAATAATTATTAGCTTTAAAGCACAGAAATTGCTTTACATTGGAATTTGGAAACAATACACTGGATGTTCTATATCAGTAATTCTAAAGAAAGTACTGGAACGAAGTAAAATATGTTCATATTCTTCATTGTACACTATTAAAAATTTTGAAAATTGTGAAATAATTATGTACACTTCCTGATGCAAGTTAATGTAATAGATACAGTTGGAACATTATGATTGGCTGAAGCGGCATAACTTCTTGAGATTTTCCCAGTGAGAAATAAATCGGATATTCCCATACCCGTTGTTTGCAGAATATTTACAAATACCTTGTTGAGGTACGATGTAGGTTATAATTTCCTGTTTCCCACGGGTTTATTTTTAACCCCATAAGGCATGCACTAGAAACGGCCAGCACTGATGGAATGTTCTAGAATTGTTTGAATTTATCCGCATGTTTTCTCTGCAAGTCAACTGAATACTTTTTAAAATATAATTATGTTAATGTGTGTAACTTTAGTCCGTTGAGCTTAAATGTCACGAAACATAACCTCTCCGTCTCTGCCTCTCTGTCCCTCTCTCTCTCTCGCTTTCTCTCTCTCTTTCATTTCTCTCTTCTCCCCTCTTTTTATTCTTTTATTTCTCTCCCCTTCCTCTCTCTTGCTCATTCTTTTTATTTCTCTCCACATCTCTCTCTTTCTCTTCGTTTCACTCCCCCCCCCCCCCCCGCCTGTTTTTTCTCTCTTATTTCTCTCACCTTCCTATCTGTCCCTCATTCTTTTGATTTCTCTCCTCACCTCTCTCTCTCTCTCCCTCTCACTCCCTTTCACTCTTCATTTCACTCTTATTTTCTCCCCCCCCCCCCCAACACACACACTTTTTAAAATCTCTTTTTTCTCCCATTCCTCTCTGTCGCTCATTCTTTTTAATTTCTCTCCTCATCTTCCTCACATACTCTCTCTCTCTCTCTTTTGCTTTTGTCTAGCCTATTCTCTGGCATCAACAAGCGATCCAACTTTACTTCTTTCTTTCTCCCACAGTGTTAATGAATTAACTGATCCAACATCTTACATTTCCCAATAACTCCCGCCCCTTTGAACTGTCAAGCGGTAATTGACCTGCCTGTCACAGCAAGGATGGGCCAGAAATGCCTAATACTCTACCCAAAACTGCTTAGCATCTAATGTTTGCAGGTTAATGTTGTTCATCTAACAGGCTCAGATCTATACCAGATGAAGCAGGCAATCCAGAGCCCTTCCGTTTCGTTTCACTTTCGGCAGTTAATGAATAGATGTTAGCCTCGTCTTGTCGAAAAAAAAAAAAATAACGAGAAGAGGCCAAAACCTCGAAACTAATTATGGTCTTGTGAAAAAGAAAAATAACTACACGTGTCTGTTACTCTCATTCTTCTTCTTGGCGCTTCAAGAAATCGGAACTAATTTTAGCACCCGTTTTTGTCACTTTATATTATGTCTGAACTGAAATAGCATTGTTTACATTGAGTGTCGTGCACATACAAATTTGAACAATAAGGATAAATTGAAAAATGTGCAAAGTAAATAGGGCTACACAATTCATAACTGATTAGAATCAAAATAAGTTTAGAATCAACAACGAAACACATCTCTGAGCGATCGGCCATCATTTCAGTCCAGTGTTCCATTCATATGTCGACTTCCCAGCCACTCCCCACTTTATCCATCAACTTTTTGTCTATTTTTCTCTATATCCATCCTCCCACCCATTAATCCATCCATCTATTTATCCATCCTAAACAGGCACGAAAATTTCATCATGATTTACTCACCATTTACAGTCCACCGTGGAGTTTCTTGTTAAATGTGAAGGAAAGTGAAGTATACGATAAGATACAAATGCAATTAAGGTTCTGTTTTGTTGCTCCTTTTTAGATTTCTATCTATCTATCTATCTATCTATCTATCTATCTATCTATCTATCTATCTATCTATCTATCTATCTATCTATCTATCTATCTATCTATCTATCTATCTATCTATCTATCTATCTATCTATCTATCTATCTATCTATCTATCTATCTATCTATCTATCTATCTATCTATCTATCTATCTATCTATCTATTTCTATCTATCTATCTATTTGTCTATCTATCCGCCTGCCTGCTTGTCTATCAGTCTGTCTGTCTGTGTCCATCTATCTGTCCCTCCCTCCATTCATCCATCCGTCCATGCATCCACCCATCCATCCATCCATTCATCCATCCCTCTATATGCCTGTCTGTCTGATTATCTTTATCAATAGACCACGATAGTACTTAGTTAGCTTACTAATTCCTAGTTCAGACTTGTCAGGAAGTCAAACTGGTCTACTTTATTAAACAAACATGAAACATTACACTTATGTCAGATATTTATTAGGGATTAACATCTTCACCACTGAAAAGAATGGTAAAATTCATACTGAAAAGCAATATAATTCTCTTTGATCCTGAGTCCAATTTTGATTTCTTTTTAACCCACCATTTCCTGCACTCAGGGTTGTACCAATGAAATCAGCACTTGAATATTAATCTGTCCAATGCTTGAAAGATCGGAATTCGTGACATTAGTGAAAGAGTTGAACAAAAAAAACAACAACAACAGATCATAGCAGGTTAACATAATGGCAAATATTTCAGTGTGGGTAATTTCCGAAGTACTTGAAAGTCTCTACAGTAACGGAACCAGTGTAATCCACAGCACTTGTAATCCATTTCCTGTGCGTGATTTCCATAACACAATGCTGACACAATGTAGGCTTGTTGGAATGGCAGAGCAGTGACTTTTCTTTCTTTTTTTTTTATTTATTTTATTATTGTTGTTGTTGTTATAACCACACAGATATTTTGCAGTGCACAGTAACAATAGTTTCTATCTTCTTATTGTTGTTGTTGTATGTTTGACTTTTTCTTCTTCTTCTTCTTCGATCTTTGTGTCAGACATCACTAAATCAGAAAGCACGTGGATTGTCGCGACTGTAGTTCCCGTTTGTTCCGGCTCCAGTCTTTGCACAGCTGAGAAAAAGAAAATAATATATTATTTTCTTCAGAATAAAGGGTTGTGTAATTAAAATTGAATGAGCAGTTAAAAGAGAGGGATGAAGAGGGAGAGAAGGAGAGGGGGAGAAGAGAGAGAGTGAAAGAGAGAGAGAGAGAGAGAGAAAGACAGAGAGAGAAAGAAAGAGAGAGGGGGGGGGAGAAAGAGAGAGAGCGAAAGAAAGAGAGAGAGAGACTGACAGCGAAAGGAACATAATAAGAAAGAGAGAGAGAGAGAGAGAATGAGAGAGAGAGAGAGAGGAAAGAGAGACAAAAATAGGGAGACAGACAAACAGAGAGATAGAAAGGGAGAAACTAGGTGGGGGGGGGGGGGATGTGGGGGTGGGGTGGAAGGGTTAATTAAAACGTTACATTGTTTCAATTATGGAAGAAAGGATGTGCCATGTGATTTGACGGGCACAATTCTTTAAGAATAATATTAATAAAAAATTCTTTATACATCAGTCTGTGCCTTTTATTCCTACTGGATCAGTTGTAAGTTTTGCTTTTGTTCGATAGCCTAACGTTTTGCATTTTTAATACACGTGTTCATCTGAACTGTCGTTTAAAGTTCATAAAACAATAACATCTACATTGTTTGTTAGGGATTTGGCGGGGGGGGGGGGTCTCAACTTGACCTACTTCTTTTCCTTCCCCAGCCGCGTGTCCCATAATCTCCTTTATCATTGTGATCGTAATATAATTATTTGAGACTTGGCGTCTTCTCAAGGGAAGGACAAGGAATAAGGGAGATAATCAACGTTTTACCACCGCCCGCTCTGTTTATTCAATTTCTTAACAGATTTTTTGTTGCGTTTCTGGGCGTAAACTACTTCCTACACAGTGTTCAACCTGGCCAACAGAGCTAGGTCAGTCATGGCTGGGAGTCTTTATCGTTATTTATCTATTTATTTTTTTATTTTTTTTTATTTATTTATTTTAAATATACAATAATAACATTTCAGTATGATCAGAAGAGTTGCAAGATGCGAGTCATAACATCTATTATAAAAAAAAAACTCGCTTTTTTTGTAAAAGCCGTAGCTCGGCTATCTGTGCAGCAATCGAGCTCAAATTTTGCATACAAATTTCTTTTGGTCTGAAGTTGATTCCTTGCTACACTCATTGCTGAACACTCTCCGTAAGTATTTTTTTGAACTACGCAAATTTGCATTTGTTCCAAATAAATACCATCCGGGCGTGAGTTTTTATGTGGCATGACGTCACTGAATTTGCGGTCCACCGTGCGATCTCAACGTCCGGTTCCCCAAATTTGAAACCGTGCTTCCGAGTCCATCCATAACATTCGTGGTTCTTGCTGCAGTGACAGTGTGGCAAAAACATGCCGAGTCCATCCATAACATTCGTGATGATCCATTTGTTCAGGTACGTTGATGAAGATTTTCAATTTTTATAATAGATCTAGATCTAAATCTATATCTACTAACAGATATCTAGGCTAGCTCTAGATCTAGATCTTGAAGTCCACGTTTCATCATGTCTTTACATGATAGCTATTCCCCCCCCCCCCCCCGCGAATTTCGCGGGTTCAATACTAGTAATTCTAAAATACTAAAGTAAATGATGTATTTTTATGACGGATTCGGAGGGCTGTAAACAGTTTTGAGATGCATAAAACCAATACCTGCAGCTGTACTTTAGAATGTCTTGCAGCTGGTTTAAAGCTCCAGAGTTTATGATTTTGGTAAAAAATTCACCCTTTCTCTACAGGAAATGTTCACGAGGAAGTGTGCATTTTGTCATGTTTGCTGATAAGAATTGTTTTGTAATAAAAAAAAAACAAGAAAAAAAAACCCCACCAATTAATACAGTTTGGTCCACCTAATGCCATTGCACTGAAAACACGGAAGGATTTACAATTTAAACTGGAGTTCAATGCTGGTCTAACAATAGAACATTCTGAATGCACTTTCAAACAAAACTTAATCCGAGAATTTTTTATTTCTTGGTTATAAGGGAAGAGGTCACCCCCCCCCCCCTCACCCCGTGCATGTTTTGTTTTTTCTTTTGGTGGTATGTTCCCCTGGTATGGCAATTTGGGATTTCATTGGGAAATACCTAGTTCCTCATCAAACAATGCACACTAAATGTCTTGTTAAAGCACAGAGACACTTCTATTTCTTTCTTTCCAGATTAGGCATTATGAAATGTAATTTCCGGCCTGGTGATGTTCAGCTCAACGCCCGTCCATCAGTTCCACTCACCAGCTCTAGCATTGCTTTATCATTTATTTTTGTTTGTTTATTGTTGTTTGTTTTGTTTTTTACAAAAAATTGAGATGAAGCTAAACAATGGCTTAACAAGATGTATTCTAGATTCTTTCATTCCTCCTATAATATCAGTTGTGACTAGAATTTAAATTGTTAGAAACATCCCAACACCTTGTAAAGTTTATCTGCAATTCTTGACAATTTTCCCAAGACGCGCTGAAGAGGGGAGAGAATACCGCATACAGTACTCTGGCAACGCAGAATTGCCCCCATCTGAGTTGTGGGTGGATTAGAATCTAAATTATTTTAAGTGTGTGTGTGGGGAGGGGGGGGGGGAGGGATAAAGCTATGTGACATGCATGTAAGAGGGAAATTGGTTATAAAAAGTCATTTAACCACTGGGATCATTAAATCAGTTCGGAAGCAAAGCAGATTATAGATATAACACGTTGTAATAATGTGAAATCCACTATTTAGCTGTTGGAGTGGAATAATATATTTTACTCCTATTCTTTTATGTTGTTGTTGCAATTGGAAAGCACGAACAGCTGCTCATGGGAGCGATGTCTGTATGGGCTACTTGGGTCAGCAAAGGCCCTTATAGTAGATTGAAATCAAAAGTAAAATGATTATAGTCATGTGAATTGTACATACCAAATTGGAACAGGTCTAAACAGGCAAAGTACATTGTTTCAGCTCTTTATTTTAGGAGATTCGCTGCCTTTTTCTTCTTGTTGTTTTTTTTTTTTAATGTTTCTTGTTGTGGTAGGTCTACATTTCATAGAATTTTGTGTTGTGGTAGGTCTACATTTCATAGAATTTTGTGTTGTGGTAGGTCTACATTTCATAGAATTTTGTGTTGTGGTAGGTCTACATTTCATAGAATTTTGTGTTGTGGTAGGTCTACATTTCATAGAATTTTGTGTTGTGGTAGGTCTACATTTCATAGAATTTTGTGTTGTGGTAGGTCTACATTTCATAGAATTTTGTGTTGTGGTAGGTCTACATTTCATAGAATTTTGTGTTGTGGTAGGTCTACATTTCATAGAATTTTGCCCTGGCAACGGCCTGTTCGGCCTATTCATTTCGATGTCCAACAGCCTAGCCTAGGTAGGCGTACAAGTAAATAGTAACAGGTACAAGGTCCTTTGGTTTCTCGGGGGGGGGGGGGGGCTCAGCCTAATGCTGTTGGCCCTCAATAGCAGGTACAAGAAAAGAGTAGCAAGTTTATAATGTTTTAATGTTGTTGTCGTCAACAGGACAAACCGGAAAGTAGTCCAAAGGAGCGACATGGGGGGGGGGGGGGGGCTACGTCTGGCAAAGGAGGTCGCTGTGGTGACACGAAGGTCAACGATTGTGCCAGAATTCGGTGCGTGAAGGTGTACACTGGAGTTAGGTAGTAACAGTGTGACCTAGGTCAGAGCAGGAGATTCAAGGCTGTCTCACTTCCTATTTCTGCCTTTCTACGGAAAAAGAGCGTATATGTCAATGTAGTTCAAACTGAACATCATTTTATAGAATGAAAAATGTGTTTAATCTCTCCATCCGAATTGTAATTTCTCTCTCTCCCTCTCTCTCTCTCTCTCTCTCTATCTCTCTCTCTCTCTCTCTCTCTCTCTCTCTCTCTTCCTTCCTATAATCTCTCCTTCACATACACAAACTCTCTCTCTCTCTCTCTCTCTTCCTTCCTATAATCTCACTTTCACATACACATTCTCTCTCTCTCACTGGCTCTGTCTGTCTATCTGTCTTTCTCTCTGTCATTCTGTCTGTCTCTCCCTCTCTCTCTCTCTCCACCGCTGCCCCCCCCCTCTCTCTCTTTGTCTCTGTTGAACAGGTTCTTTGGATAGAGCGGAACTCAGTGAGACAATGAATTTTTTTAAAATTGTTTTTGTTAAGTAGAGTTTTGCCACCTACTGTCTTTTTCAATAAAACAGCAGATTTGGCTTGCGTACCAGTAAGAGGTCTGTGTTGCGTACTAGAGCCTCAACCCCCTTTCGCCTCCCCCCCCCCCCCCACCCAAGGCCCGTATTTTGTTTTTCTTCAACAATACCACGACCATGCTTTTTTTTGGGGGGGGGGGTTTGAACAAAAAACGGCGCAGGGGCGCTGGAGGGGGGCGACGAACAGACAAGGGAAAGCTCGTTGACCTGCAAGTGCTCTGGACGTAATGACAAAGTACCGTGATATGATTTGATTGATGACACTTTAAAGCGTTGCTGGGGTAGTTGAGGATGAAGACAAGAGAATCTTTACATCGCAGATAGTGTAAACACGATCATCTGTGGCCGTGGGCAAGAACTTAATGTAAATCCTCACGTTTTTGCTCCGTGGTGCTGGCTTAGTAGTGCGTACCACCCCCTTGGTGTTCAACTCAAATTAGTCGGTATGCGTGAACTAAAGTTACACCTGCCTTTACCTACGCAGTAACTGCCGCTTACCGCTGTAACAAAAATTGTCATTGCGTATGCAAAGAATAATTTTGTATCAGTCAATCCCTGCCACGAGAAAACAACGCCGACCAAAACAAAACTATGAGATAGAGAGTGAGCAGAAAGCATTTTTTTTCCCCTTGGCCCGTGAAGTCGTGGGTTGGAATAAAATATTTCTTATTTCCTTTCTTTCTTTCTAGCTGACGCCATTTTCCCAAGCTAGTTAGGCATTGTGTAGATGATTTAGCCATCCTCGAAAAAAAGTGTAAAGTTACAACCCCTTTACACATGGGTGTAGACCATGCAAAGTTCATGCATACGGACTAGCGTTTTGCACCGAAGCGTAAGGTCTACACCACCCTGTAACCAGTTACGCACAGTTCATGCATACGGTCACTGGATATTACGCCAGCCTAATTCCTGGATTTTACCTTCTTTACGCGTACGAATTAATGAATTAATTATTTTTTGTCATTTGGGACTAACTAAACGACAGGACTGTGTGCAATACAAAGTATCACCAAGCATTACCAATTTTAATAAATAATTAAAAATATTTGGTCATCAAAGAAAACTACGGATATCACAGAGACAAACAGACCAATCTAGACAATGCCTACAATTATTATTTTTTCCATTATTATTAATTTGTCCTTGACGCCGTGGGTCGAGTTAAGTCGAAAGTACTTGACTGTTTAGTATCAAATCTTGAACAGTCCTTTTTCCGTCATCTTGGAGTGCTCAAAATGCTCTCAACTGCATCAAAAATTGAAGGTGACAACGTCACTTGCACTTATGTTTTTACGGAAACGCGTCAAGAGTTCCAAGAAAGTTTCTGTTCAGTGGAAATGGTAGTCTGGTCTTTACTGATAATTATTGTCTTATTCTCCGTTTAGATTGGAATACCCCCCCTTGCCCATTGGATTCTTGAACCAAACCTTAATATGCCCGCTTTTCCCACGCAGTGTCTCACTTCCCCTTGTATTTCTTTATCTCGGCTTTTTTTTTTTTTTCAGCTACCCAAATTACATACAGTGACACTTTTGTGGTCAACATCTCGGGGTCAGGGGAGCATTTGATTGTACTTTCTGGAGAGGTCGCGGGTGGTTTGTGGGCGCATCATCTGGTAGGGACTCCTCATCGTTCTGTCATATTCCTGTCAATCGTCTTGCTTTTTTGCTGGCACATTTTGACCTTTATCGTTACGATGCCCTGTCTCCGAACTCAAACTCAAACTCCTTGAAAGGTCATACATGGCCTCAGAGAGAACTCAACGTACTGAGAATATTGTGAAGCAGATCCAGACAGATAATGAGCCTGAGTTCATACATCATTGCCTGAGTTCATACATCATTGCCTGAGTTCATACATCATTGCCTGAGTTCATACATCATTCACTGAATTATGTCTATCCCTATTGTTTTTTAATCTCTCTTCAGATTGCCTAATAAACATCATCAACAATAACATTTGTATCCGTGTTTTTATATTTAGGATTTGACACTGAGTGAAAATCCCCAACTGAAGCCATGTTTTTCCCTGAATCGCCCCCTGTAGAATGTATCCGGGAAAGTTTGTCATTGACTGTTTCCCACAACTTTGATAAACCGATCTCCAATTATGTGAGGTCTGACATTTCCGTCTCACGCAAGCCCATAATAATATTAACATACCAATTAAAAACAAAAGAAAAAGTCTTGTACAGATTAGAATTATTCATGCAGACAACGTTATTATCATGGTCTATTCGAAAAAAAAAAATTTACCGTGTTGATTCTTCAATGACATTATTTTGAATCTGTGAAAGTATCTGACAGTTTTACATCCTGAAATCCCCTGGCAAAGGGAAACAACAGAAGAGTGTATTGCTATTCCTAAAAAGCAATACTTAGCCCCCCCCCCCCCACCCCCACCCCCAAAACAAAAATATGGGTAGGCTACACAGTCACTTTCTCAAAATCCCTGCATTAAGATTTGATTTGCATTATTGAAACTCCGTGGGTGGGCTATTTTTCCTTCACTTAAATTACCAATTAATAAAAGTAACCATCATTTTACAGTGTTTCATTATATTTTAATAGCGTTTACGAACTTACTGTACCATATATATTTTGTGAAAACTAAATGCAACTAGATGCCTGGCTTTCTCTTGATGCATCATGAAACTGTTATCGTTGCAAAATAATGAACGATTAGGTTGATGACCATGCCCATGATACCGATCCATGTTAACATGGCACACATGCAAGAACATTATTTTGCAGCATACGATCATTAGAATATTATTTTACACCATATTGTGTTTAGATACGCGATGGTACAAAAACGCACCAACTTATTTAACTGATCTTTTGACTCCCTATGTACCATCACGGCATCTTAGATCATCTGCTGACTCTAATTCTAAAAAGTTTAAAATTCCTAGGATGTCCTTTAAGCCCGTGGGTGAAAAATCTTTTTCTTTTCAAGGGGCCTCAGATTTGGAATTCTCTGCCTCTGTCTTTGAGAGAGACTGATCATTTCATGACTTTTAAACATCAGCTGAAGCGTCATCTTTTTTTTACACTCTGAATGTCCATTTTTTGTTTTCTCCTGACTATGCCCGTGTCTTATGTGTCTGCGATTATAGATCAAGAAAGATCCTAGGCTATTCCAGCTGTGAGGCCCCTCCCAATCCCCTAAATTCACGCCTGAAGGAAGATGGAATTGTTTTTAATAACTTACGTAACGCTAATGATGATAATGATTGGTATTTAAAATTCAGCAGGTTATAAGCTAGGAAACTTACAAAAGATTTGTTCAGAAACTGCAGTGCATGACTATAACACTTATTCAAGAAAGGGCTACGTGTGTCACAAAATATTATACAGAAAAAGGAAGTGTCTCATCTTGTCATTTCTAGCGTTCTTGGTATAGATCACGAGTTTCTTGGGGTGTTGGGGTTTTCTTTTCTTTTCTTTTCATATCTTTTTAATAAACAGCTTACGCCCTGGTGTCATGGTTCTTCATTCAAGTGCCAAAAGTTCACAAGTTCTGTCTTTTCAGTGTATTATAAAAGCGCAATTTACCTGTCTTGCGTGGAGGCTTGGTGGGCCTTGCTGTTTGGGCTTACGTCATATTTATCGTCACGATCATGGTCTAAATCATGTTTTGGTGTTTTTTGAAAATCAAAGGAAACTGTTTACTTCGAATAATAGTAGTAGCTGTCCTTACGGACGCCTAATATTTTACATACAAAGCTGTAGTTGAATAATGAACACAGCTCAGTATTTTCTCTATTTGGCTTTGCCATTAACCTACGCCCCCCTAACAACGGTCCAAATGGTGGTTTAGGTGGATGCAGATTTTCCTTTATAAACCCATAAGTCAACGAAACAAAACAATGTAACTGTTGAACCGTGCAACGTGACTGTCTGATTAAGGTGAGCATTTTCATCTCAAAACATCGAAAAAATGACTTACGCAATTATAGTGTGACCATGACGATATTATATTTCCTGTGCATTAGTTTACATTTCTTTTACAACACAGGGAGGTACTGCACATAGGTAAGAGATCCCCAGCAATTTTAGAGTATGTTTCCCTAACGGAAGCGCATATCCGTACAACATGTTGTACTGATATGGACAGTGTATCCGTACAACGCACACATTTCGATGACGTAGAACACACACCGGAGTACTATATTACTAACCTTGTTAATTTGCATAATTTTTAAAAATATGAATCGGCTTAGTAGCAAAACAATCCGACTTCTGCTCGGAGATTGCGTGATCTGCGCTAATAATAATATTTGAGTGTACGTCGATCACCAATGGCTACCCTTTTCGAGTGATTGGCCAATCTGACTACCGCCCATTGATACAAACTGACTAGACCCTCACGCCCCCACGTCCATCTGACTATTCCATGTGTTGTCACTTTGAATTCGTGAACACCATACCAAATTTTGTTTCAGCAAACCTTCACCAGTCGCGGTTTTTGTAAATATATTGTACGGATATGCACTGTCCATATCCATACAACATGTTGTAAGAATATACACCTCCTTCCCTAACGAACTCGGGGCTAGAATCAAATGTCTCCGTGTGAAATCCTTGATTTTGATTTGTAAGAGTTGTGTGTCACAAATCCCAGACTGGGAGATGTAATAAGTTATGACAGGACAACAATCACGAACGAACAAGTTTAACACTTAACAGAACAACCCATCAGACTCACACATTTATTAAACATAATTATACAGATAATAGCGCAATTACATACATTATGTTATTGAAATTAACTGCCGTACAACGGCCTTATTCTCACATGCACTCTTCCTCGGATCCACAACCCGGTAGTTACTTCCTAAAGGCATTTCGGCCTCAGCCTTTCCCCTCAGGGTCTTAATAGCACATTAATAATTCACTGGCGCCGCAGTCTCTCAATATCACCTTCCTATTGTCATACACCTTAGCATTCCACTAGCACCTCAGCAGGGCAATAGCACATTATCATTCCAATAGCCCATCAACATGGCAATAGTACATTATCCTTTCAATAGCCCATCAACATGGCAATAGCACATTATCCCATTCACGCTCATATTTACGTCCTTGTCCGTGGCCTGACTGCCACGACGTTATGTGCCTCTACTGTCCTGCACCGACAGCCTCACTCTTGGCCTATGTGTGGCCTCCGGCCCTATGCTGGCCTATCCCCTGTGCTCACCGAGGTGGCTCTTTGGCCCGTCCCCGACACCTACAAGAATAACATTACATTGGTATAATACCATACCATTTCTATTCACTCCACCTCTCCCTACAACCCATGAAGCGTACCCACAATAGTTCACATTTCACTCACCAAACATCTTACGGTAACACACCTCCATCGTAGTACACACTACTCACTCGTGCTACAAATCCCTGAACTCAACTTTCATCTATCGCTCATGGCGCACATTGCTATATCCAATATCAAGGACTTCCACATTCCTCACATATACTTATTTACATCATGGTAATAGACGAATATAATACATCAATCATAATTATCAATCAACGTTCTACCTACCAGTCATCACTGGAAAAAACACTCTCATCCGTCTTCCGACTGCTCCCCTTATGTTCGCCCGCTGGGCTTTCTCTTGCGTCCGTTCAGTAGGACCTTCTAACTTGCAGTGATAGTAACACAGCGCTTTCGCCTCATTCAGACCCCCCACCACTCATAACAGCACGCTTTAACTTACTTGTCTACGTGCGTTAATTTTACTCTCCCCCCGTAATTATTAACTATCGCTCACTCCACTCGTGACATCATCCCCCACCCCAAAAAAATTAATGCAATTAATTTCAAATCGCATTAAGATGACTGTCAACGAGTGAGCGTGAGCAATACCTACATAAAAATGACCTACCAATGCCCCTAGCACATAAAATACCGGAATCAGGGGAAAATATGGGGATCAATATGCCCTGCACTATGCATATATGTATCACATCATCAATAGCTAACTAAACACACTACCTCATACAGAATCAAAAACCAATCAACCTATCAACCATTCTTCATATCATATTTATAATGTCAATATTTTAAAGTCGACTCATTCACACAGATCCTGTCAATGTTGCTGTCCTCCGGTATATAAGCTCCTGAACTCTTCCCCTGGGCTCGACTAAGGAAGTCGGCGATATGACTGCTGGTTCCTGGAATTGGTTGAATAACGAAGGTATACGGCTGCAAAGCCAATGCCCATCTAGACAAGCGTGGGCTGGACGAACGATTCTTCGACAAAAATGTCAGTGGCTTGTGGTCTGTCTGGATACAAAATTCTCGTCCCATGAGATAACGTCCTAATTTCTGGACGGACCACACAATGGCAAGACACTCCCGCTCTATCACAGAATATTTTCTTTCTCTCTGCAATAACTTCCTACTGACATAACATACAGGATGGAGACATTCGTTCTTCTCCTGTAGAAGACAAGCGCCGACACCAGAGTCCGACGCATCCGTTCTGAGGATAAAATTAGATCGAAAATCGGGTAATATCAGAATGGGTGACGATGATAATGCTGTCACCAAATTATCAAATGCTGTCTGACATTCAGACGTCCACTGGACCTTATCGGGTTGTCCCTTCTTAGTAAGGTCAGTAAGAGAAGATGACAAGGAGGAAAAATTTGGAATGAACTTTCTGTAATAATTTAAAATTCCCACTAAGCTTCTGACTTGTTTCTTTGTTTTAGGGATTTGCAACCTTACTAATTTGTCAATTTTTGTTACTTCAGGTCTCTGAACACCTCTACCCACGATATGTCCTAAGAATACTATCTCTGGACATGCCAAATCCATCTTTGCGGGTTTAGCAGTTAACCCAAAATGACGTAATCGTTTAAAAATTACTGTTAGTGTCTGAATATGATCAGACCATGTCGACGTATGACATGCCATATCGTCAAAGAATGACACGACATTAGGTATGTCCTTTAATACCAGTATGAGAATACAGATACTCTGGTCTCTCATGAAACCTCTGCAGCATATCAACGTGGAAAACCTTTACTGATCCATCAATGTGGATAGCGTAATCTACCTTCGAAACAATTCGCTCAATAACATAAGGACCTTTCCATGTTATCAATAACTTATTATGGTCCGTAGGTAACAACAATAGGACCTTGTCTCCTGGCTTAAAAATTCTCAGTTTGGACCCTCTATCTTTATAGTTCTTTGCTCTTGCTGAAGCGATACTAGACGCTTCTTCTGCTATAGTGCGCGCTGAAGATAATCTTTCTCTTAAATCAACAAGGTCTATCGAAACCTTTTTAAATGGTTCCGAAACCGTGGGGATCTTTTGAAGAGGAGCCTGGGGTGTACGACCCTTATGCGTCGTCTTTTGGCACGCACTGCACGTCTTACAATACAGCCGTACATCTCTATGTATCGATGGCCAATAAAAATCTTTCAGAACTCTCTCCTTGGTTCTAGCACTTCCCATATGACCCGCTAATGGAACATCATGGGCCAGACGCAATACTGTAGCAATTAACGACCGTGGCACGACGACCTGCTTTTGAACGGAAGCCACTGTGACGTACATACGGAACAGAATGCCCCCCTGGACAAAAAAAGAAGATGACCGGTTTTTATATTTCCTCGTTTTCTCGGTTCGCGCTTCCCCAAAACATGGGTTTAATGATGGATCCTCCCTTTGTAATCTCGCCAAGCGCTCTGGCGTGATATCTAGGTTGACCGCTGGCGTCGCCAAAGGTCTAATTTTACCCTTATCACCTACCTGTCGACGTGTCTCGACTGCGGCACAAAAGTCAATACCTTTTGATTGCGACCATGCCTGCACATTCTCCTCGGAAGGGGAAACTACCCGTGATACATTCCCAATGATGAGCTGGGCGAATGGAAAACAACCAACGACTGCTTCGACTTCCCCGCTAAGGAAAGGTGTATCTATCACTATTCTTGCCATGGGTAATTTCTCAATGGCCCCTGAAAATTGGATGCACGGGACAGTCTCACCTGTAAGCTGTGAATCCCGAATGCAGTCCCTATGCACTCCCACAACGGTAGATCCTGTATCTCGTAAAACCGAGACCGGTTCGTCCCCAACAAACCCCGGATAAACCCTAAGACCACCTCCTGTATGACATGAATTTATAACGGGGATCTTTCTCCCACAAGGTAAAACACCGGAAGATAGTAACTTCTCACAACTGGGACACTTAGAATACTGTCCGCCTCCGTTGTCCGATGTAACACACGCAGCCGCATGATGAAATTTATTAGGGGAACATGGACTGGAGCTACTGTCCACGTTCGCCGCTATCCTACCTGCAGGGCAATTCACGCTGATGTGATCTGCTCTTCCGCAGTTCCAACACTTCGCGGCCCTACACTCGCGTGAAAAGTGACCCACGCGTCCGCAAGTCCAACACTCCGCTCCCTGTGCTGCACTAGGCCTGGGTCCCCGTGACCCATCGCGACCGGAACTAAAGTCCCTATGCCGTCGGTCATCGGCAAAGGTCACAAATCGCCCCCGGCCATTACCGCGACCTAGCCCTCCTGCTCGGTCAAACTTACCGGATCCATATGCAGGTGATTGGTGATAGCCCCTACGCTGCCCCTGGGCTTGCCCACTATAGGCACCACGCTGACGCGACCTGTCTTTATGTCCTGTCGGCGACCCCTCGACAACGGCGACGTACCCCGCATCTTGGACGTACGCCCTCGCCACTGGTTTGGACGGATGTGCCGTACGGTATGCTTCCGCCAACTTAGACGCCTCCTGCACCGTCGCGGGTTCGTTTTCTTTCAGGAAAGCCACCATATCTTTATGGCACGACGCGTACAGCTGGTCACGGATCATTAGGTCTTTTAATTTAGTAAAATCCGCGCCAACATGCGCCAAGTCTACCCAGTTCGCGAAATATTCCGTCAATCTCGCGACGAAGGCAGCAAAGTCCTCCCTGGTATCCGCACGTGCTCGCCTAAACTGCTCCCGGAAATATTCCTCGGTACGCGCAAATCGGCGAAGCAGCAAAGCCTTCAGCTTATCGTAATCTTGCACGTCTTCGCGCTGTAGCTCTTTAAAGTAGGTAAACGCTCGCCCCTGCAATAGAGACGCCAGGTACGTGGACCATAATTCCTTATTTTCCCCCCATTGCAATTGTCCGTTCAGTTCGAACCTGTAAAGGAAGGCGTCTATGTCGTCCTTCCGGTCGTCGAACGTAGGGAGCTTAATCCTAACGCCACCTTTATTGTGTACCTGCCGCTCAACTGTTTCCGTTGGCGCATTCTTTTTGATTTCCAACTCCGCGATTCTTATTCGCGCCTCTCTCTCATGCTGCTTATCTTCTAACTCCTTTAACTTAAACTCCCTTTCCTGCTCCTGAGTCTTAGCCTCTCTTTCTTGTTGACGCTCTTGAGCCTCTTTTTCTTGTTGACGCTCTTGAGCCTCTTTTTCTCGCTCTCTATCCTTAGCACGCTCATCGCGCAACTCTGCCTGCTGCTCTTTAATCCAGCCGCGTAGCTCTTCTCCCTCAAGGCCAAGTTCCTTACCCAACTTCATTAATTGTTGGAGTTCCGCCATTTCACAGATTTATGGTTATGGTATGTATTATAAAAACGGCTAACCTGTCGGTATGATCACTAACGACACGACCAGAGACCTGAGATCACACCAGATATAACAATACCCAATTGTCTCAAATACAATTCAGAAATTTACGTACTTCCTAACTAATTCTATATTCATAAAATGTACTGCACTATTAATAATAAAAAAGAGTAGAAAAGACAAGAATAAGGAAATTCAGTAGAAGGACCACAAGTACGTCAAGGACAACGAACCAGACTAGGACAAAGACCTAAAAAAGAAAATATAATGGAAAAAAAAATGCAACCTAACTACGCCGATTACACTACAAGGTACGAACAAGAACAGAGTCTGAAAAAAAAGAACGTATCTACAGATAGGGAAGAAAGAGGGACAAGAGAATACGTCTTCCTGCAGAACAGAGAAGATATCGACGCTACAACTAAACACTAACAAAGCCCTACAGAATGTTCACCGTGATGAACGAAGTTCCAAGTTTATCACACCTTTTTTTTAAAGGATAAACTAGGTTCAACACAGCAAACGAAAACAGCAAAAACAGAGAAAAAGACAGATTAAAGGAACAGCCCCCAATCCAGGATACAAAATTTCAGTTTCACTTAACTTCGAATTTTGAGTTTAACTCCTCCCCTTAATCGGAGCTCTGGCCGCTTGACTCCTCAGGCTGCCACACACACTCTGGAAAGTTCAAATACACGTTAGTACATATTCATAACAGTACATGCATCAATACATATTCATAAATATACATAAATCATACCATCATGAAATTTCCATTCATCCCACGAACAAAGACAGCACAAATTCCTACCACAAGATAAGTATTACGTGGACAAAAACTAAAGTAACAAATGCCCACTGAAAAATCCCTACTAACTAACTACAACTAAATATTACGAAAATGGACGAGTCACAACGGTCGAGCCCCCAATGTCACAAATCCCAGACTGGGAGATGTAATAAGTTATGACAGGACAACAATCACGAACGAACAAGTTTAACACTTAACAGAACAACCCATCAGACTCACACATTTATTAAACATAATTATACAGATAATAGCGCAATTACATACATTATATTATTGAAATTAACTGCCGTACAACGGCCTTATTCTCACATGCACTCTTCCTCGGATCCACAACCCGGTAGTTACTTCCTAAAGGCACTTCGGCCTCAGCCTCTCCCCTCAGGGTCTTAATAGCACATTAATAATTCACTGGCGCCGCAGTCTCTCAATATCACCTTCCTATTGTCGTACACCTTAGCATTCCACTAGCACCTCAGAAGGGCAATAGCACATTATCATTCCAATAGCCCATCAACATGGCAATAGTACATTATCCTTTCAATAGCCCATCAACATGGCAATAGCACATTATCCCATTCACGCTCATATCTACGTCCCTGTCCGTGGCCTGACTGCCACGACGTTATGTGCCTCTACTGTCCTGCACCGACAGCCTCACTCTTGGCCTATGTGTGGCCTCCGGCCCTATGCTGGCCTATCCCCTGTGCTCACCGAGGTGGCTCTTTGGCCCGTCCCCGACACCTACAAGAATAACATTACATTGGTATAATACCATACCACTTCTATTCACTCCACCTCTCCCTACAACCCATGAAGCGTACCCACAATAGTTCACATTTCACTCACCAAACATCTTACGGTAACACACCTCCATCGTAGTACACACTACTCACTCGTGCTACAAATCCCTGAACTCAACTTTCATCTATCGCTCATGGCGCACATTGCTATATCCAATATCAAGGACTTCCACATTCCTCACATATACTTATTTACATCATGGTAATAGACGAATATAATACATCAATCATAATTATCAATCAACGTTCTACCTACCAGTCATCACTGGAAAAAACACTCTCATCCGTCTTCCGACTGCTCCCCTTATGTTCGCCCGCTGGGCTTTCTCTTGCGTCCGTTCAGTAGGACCTTCTAACTTGCAGTGATAGTAACACAGCGCTTTCGCCTCATTCAGACCCCCCACCACTCATAACAGCACGCTTTAACTTACTTGTCTACGTGCGTTAATTTTACTCTCCCCCCGTAATTATTAACTATCGCTCACTCCACTCGTGACATTGTGCATGATCATTAAATCTGACTCCATGTGAGTTGAAATCAAAGGTTTGGAAGATTTACATTGGTATTGTGATAGAAATAGTATTAGCGTACATGCTGCATTCATTTGGCATGGCAGAAAAATGTCATGTACTTTTGAGAAGTTAGGCTTAAAAAATACAGTGAAGAGCAAAATGACAAACCCGTTGTTGAATTCTTTGTGATTCGTTGTCAGGGAACAATGGAACGAGAGAAATTTAAGAGAAAGACAGACAGACAGAGACACAGCAGGTAGATAGGTAGGTAAGGTAAGGTAAGCTAGATAGATATGTAGGTAGGTAGGAAGCTATTATGTAGGTAGGTAGATAGGTAGCAGGCAGGCATGGCAGGCAGATTGCTTTAGGTAGTTAGGTAGGTAGGTATGCAGGCAGGTAGGTAGGTAGGTAAGTATGTAGGTAGATAGGTAGGTAGGGTAAGGTAAGCTAGATAGATAGGTAGGTAGGTAGGAAGGTATTATGTAGGTAGGTAGGTAGGTAGCAGGCAGGCAGGCAGGCAGATTGCTTTAGGTAGTTAGGCAGTTAGGTAGGCAGGCAGGCAGGTAGGTAGGTAGGTAGGTAGGTGGGTTGATGGATGGATGAATGGATGGATGATTATGTAGATAGATAGATAGACTGAGAGAGAGACGAACATGACTGTTTGCCATGGAAGAGAAATACGTGCATAATAATATAATGATGTGAAACCGATGATGATGACGTACCCCATAAGTAGGAGGTGATTTTTTTTATAAATTCCAGAAAAGAAAAAGAAAAAGAGACTAAAACTAATGTCCTGTAATACTACCATCATTATCAACTAGAAAGTCTTCTGCAAGAGTCAAATATCTTACAGGAAAAATGCGTCTAAGAAGGCGGTGTTAGATATTGTCCACTTAAACGAGAAACTTGATTTTAAATAGAAACAGTGAACTGGAAAAGGGCCAGAAATTAGGTGAAGCAAAGAAAAACGCAATTTTAAAAAAAAAGTGCAATATCGTGACAAAAAAGGCTGAACGAGGAAGGGAATACAGAACAATGAAGAGAATATGAGGACGATGGTGCCGCAACACTACCAAAACCAACAACAACAACAACAACAACGAACTTTTTGAGTTATTCCATTCAAGGTTCGTGCAGCTCGGCTTCTCCGTCTTAGTCATCTTTTTTTGTCCACACATCTGTTTTCTCAAAACATTAACCCAAGTGGGCAGGGCGAAAGTAATTACATATATTGGCCGCCCCCCCCCCCACCCCCCCCCCCTTTTTTTTTTCTTGTGAAAGAAAACATTATGCCTACATCCATCAAAAAACCGCGCCCGACTGCGCTCTATTAAAATTTCTGAAAGTGTCAAGATAATCATTGTTGCGTATTTATGTACACCGCCGCTGTATGTGAAGAAGACGAGGTACGCCAACATTATTAAACTGCATCAAGTACGTCAGAGTTTTTCATACATATAAAAGATCTTGTGGTGCACCGGAATCGTATTACATTGTGAAAAGAACAGTTTTCATTTTTTCCTGTGTTCATGGTCGGGTGATATTGCAAGGGTACCAAAAACACGTGACGCGGGGAAAGACGTAATACGGACAATGAGGAAGAGCAAGCTGAGATGGTCGTGTGATACAGGAGAGGTTTCATTTATTAAAGAGAGAGAGAGAAAGGGAGATGGGATGAAGGGGGAGAGACAGAGAAAGAAGGCGTGGAGGGAGAGAGGGTGGAAGGAGGGGAAGAACGGGAGAGGGAGAAACAGAAAAGGAAAGGAGGGAGGAAGAAAGAGAGAGAGTAAGGGAGGGAGATAGTGAGAGAAAACGAGGAAGAGGAAGGGAGAAAGATAGATGGAGAGAAGGAAACGTGGGAGGAGACGAGAGAGCGAGAGAGAAAAAAAATAAACCTACAGAATTTGCATTTCCACTGCAGCCAGCTGAAAACCATTGATCCTCTTCGGAAGGTGGAAAAAGATAATATACAGACTGTAATTTTATTAAATTTCAGAACTGAATTCAAGTTTCAACCAAGATATTTGTATCCTCACTGCAAGAATCACTAATGACAGCATAGAAAATCTAAAGAGTATAAAAACAGAAGTGACTTAATGGGATAATTTTTTCCCCATCTCCTTTTGGCACTCTCCCTGAATGGAAAGCAAGACAAAGAAAAAAAAACCAACTCTCCACACACCAATCTAAATATTACACCCGCACCGGAGTAGAATCAAGTTCTAAGTGTTGAAGAGTGTCTGCTTTTCAGCTGATTTCATATCATTGACATTGTTTGCTGAAATTATGATGTGAAGTCATAAAGAAAATTAATATGATAAACAGGGTGGTAGCTTTACTATGTTAAAGGGCGGTTGCATTAGCTCGCAGGATTTGAAAGGAACGGTTATGTTATACGCTTGTCAAATCAATAAGATCGAATAAATTAAATCGAGCTTCATTCATGCTTTTGACGGGAAATTTGGGGTGGCCATTTCAGATACGTAATATTAAATCATGTCAATGCCTCTATAGGCCTACTGGAGTTCTTGCCGACGAACACAACTGAGCTGCACTGCCTGCGAAAGTGCACAATCAAACAGAAACATTAATAAGATGTTCCCATTCTTGGCCATACTTGACACAGCAGGGGTAGATCCAGTACATTTAGGAGTGAAACAGACTAGGCTGGTGTAGGCGCCAGACCGGTGATTCGCTGCCCATAAATTTTGCTTCACACTAACACAATAGGCAGTGGCCACACCGCGACCCAGTGAGAGTTACCAGTCTAGCACCTACACCAGTGTTGGTTTGTTTCACGCCTTAGGCCTGTGCACACTGTTCTCTGTGCACTCCTGAACGAACGTCACTGTCGTCATACTTATTTACTCCTATTGTGAAAGGGTAATGATACGACAGTATTTGTATACAGAATCCTTACGCCTGTCTTCCGCGTTCTTGCAAGCCTCTGTGTCACGTAATGTCTTTTTCTTTTTTCAACCTTGGAATCAATTGATTTCCTTTTTATTTATATGAGCTCAACATCGCATAATAGATGCAGGCTAAAAGATCCACCCGTCCCCACAGCTTTTTTTTCAAAGAAAATGAAATTTCAGCGTCAGTATGCAAATTATTAAAAACATAAAAAAAAAGGTAAGTAATAATGGAAACGGCTGTAGGTTCGAAGCAGAGGAAGGTAGCTAACTCTTGCAAACACTGCCAGGTCTCCACGGGGGAGCCGGCTCTTGCAACTCCCGGACAAAGACACTTGGAAATGGATTTCAATAAAACATGCGTCTTCTTCACTGTCATTTCCAGCGATACCTTCGCCCTTTATCATTCGTTTATTTTTTTTGTGGACACTGGTATTTTCACATAAGACGAAGACATTGTGATCTGAAATACGATCATTGTAAATAATTTTTCCTTTGTGTGGCTCTGTGACGGAGCACCGAATAGTTTTTGGGTTTGTTTATTTTTTTTTTTTTTAACAAAGACGTAAGAATTCAGGTGTTTTGTTCAGTAGCTCTAGGGACACAGACAACAATGTGTGTTCAATTTACGCGGAGGGAGGGGGGGGGGATCGAGAGAGAGAGAAGAGGGAAAAGAAAAGAAAAAGAGAGAAAGGGAGGGAGGGGGAGAGAGGATAGAGAGAAATCGAGAGAGAGAGAGAAAAGAAAGAGAGGGGGAGCGAGACAGAGGGAAAACGAGACTGAGAAAGGGAGAGAGAGAGGGGAGAGGGGGAGAGAGACAGGGAGAGATCGAGACAGAAAGGTGAATGAGAGAAATAAAAAGAGAGAAGAGGGAGGAGGAAACAGAGAGATCGAGAGAGGGAGACAGAGAAGGAAGAGCAGGGAGGGGGAGAGAGACGGGGGAGAGAAAAAGAGTGAGAAAGAAATCGAGGCAGAAAAATAGGGGGAGAGAAAGAGAGAGAGAGAGAGAGAGAGAGAGAGAGAGAGAGAGAGAGAGAGAGAGAGAGAGAGAGCCAAAGAGAAGGAGGAGGGGAAAAGGGAGAAAAAGATGCTGGGAATGTTTTGCTGGGAGGATTCTAAATTGACATTTAAACATTTAATATTGCAGGTCTGTCATGTTGAATAAATACTACACAAAAAAGGCAATTCGCTGGATGGCGGTTCATTCTGTTACTGTCACTTATTTTACATCAGGTGATGGACACTTTGGCATGGTCACGTTTTCCCCTAAACATCTCCAGATACAACATTACATCCTCCATTCCCACAATACTTAACCTTTTTTAACTTACAAGTTATATAAATAATATAGTAAAATAATTGCATCATTTAATAATGTAATAATAACAATGGCAGTCATTTATATAGAGCCCAACCCAAATACAGGTAGTTTGCTCTAGGCGCTTAACAGAAAGTCTTGTTCTGCAACTTCCCAGCCCCCTCTTTCTTTCTCTCTCTGTGTCTCTGTCTCTCTGTCTCTCTCCCTCTATCTCTCTCTCTTTCTCTCTCTGTGTCTCTGTCTCTCTGTCTCTCTCCCTCTATTTCTCTCTCTTTCTCTCTCTCTCTCTCTCTCTCACATGCAAATCAATCACAAACACTCTTATGCTGGACGTACAAACATACACACACACACACACACAATACATAATTATTAAGATGTGAGCAAAGGGCAGAAATTAAACAATAAACAGTAAAAATAAAATGAATTAAGAAACTAAATGGATTGGGAACGAGACTTCACAACCGAAAGTGTTTTTGGAAAAAGATGTGTCTTTAGACCAGTTTTGAATTTTGACTGTCTTTTTTATTTTTTATAACGAAGACATAGGGGTTCATGTGTTTTGTTCAGTGGCTATAGGGACACCGATAGACCTAATAATAATGTGTGTGCAATTTATGCGGCGAGAGAGAGAAGAAAGGGGGGGGGGGGGGGAAGGAAGATCGAGATCGAGACAGAGATCGTCGAGAGAGGGGAAGAGGAAGAAAGAGAAAGAGAGAGAGAAGGAAGGACAAGGAGGAGAATATAAATTTAAAAAAAAATTAATAATCATTATCTAATTCTTCACACAACTTACAATATTTATTTTTTTCGTTTTATTTTCCAGGTAAAGGAATTTATGAAAATTGTACCATTGGTGATCACCACAGACTTAAAAATTATTACAAGGCGAAGGGACTTAATTTTCATATTTCACGGTGGGTAGTCTTATTTCAAGGTAGCGTAACAGTAATCTCTCTTGTATTTCGTAAAATTTCAAGGGCTCATAAGAGAAGCATGGTGTTGTCTCCCTTGTATGTTAAAACTTGCTGTGTGATAGCATGGGCCTACAAACATTACTCTTGGAAATAGGCACGGTTTCTTTGGGCCTCTTTAGGCTGTTCGTCTCGTAAAATTAATAGTCTGCTATTGTTACAGCGTATCTTCTTTTAGTCCGTTGTAGCTCTCTATTTAAGGAGGTTCGTTGCCCTTGACATTTACACCTCATTTTTTCTTGTTTTCATTTGTCTTCTTCTTCTTTCTGTGTGTTCTTGTGGTAGGGATACGTTTTTCTAGAATCTTGTTCGGCCTGCTTTTCCCGACTTTCAACTGCCAAGGTATCTGCGCAATGTGCACACGGGCCCTCTGAGTTTTTCATCCTTATCCGAGAATACTAGGTGCTCGATCCTATCTCCCATAGGATCAGGGACAGGAATTTTTCCTACCCCCCAAAAAATTCCAACATGCCTGCATCGACCGGGGATCGAACCCGGTACCTTGGGCATGAGAAACGAGCAGCTGCATGGCCTCTAGACATTGTCTAGTCCTTCACACAACTTACATTCTTTTCTTTTTTTTCTTTCTATTTTCGATGTAAAGGAAATTATGACATTTTCACCCTCGGTGATCATGGTAAATTTAAAAATTATGATTTCCGATCAGTACAAAGCGAAGGGACTTAATTTCCTTTTTTCACAGTGGCTACTCTTATTTCAAGTTTGGGTAACAGTTATCTCGCTTGTATTTCGTACTATTTCACTGGCTCGTAAGAGAAGCATGGTGTTGTCTCCCTTGTATGTTAAAACTTGCAAACTGAGTGATAGCATGGGCCTACAAACCTTACCATTGGAAATAGGCGGGGTTACTTGGGTCTTCTGTAGGCCGTTCCTGTAAAAAAATAGTCTGTTATTGTTGCAGCTGGTCCCCCTTTCACTCCCACCTGTTTTATTCCCCCCCCCCCCCCGTCTGTCTCTTTCTCTCTCTCTCTCTTTCTCTTTCTCTCTCTCTCTCTCTCTCTCTTGGAGTGTGTATCTTCTCTTCTTTTTTCTCTCTATCTTCCTCAATTCTCCACTCTTCTATACTTCCACCCATTTCCTCATGTCCTTGATTATGTAGGGCCTACAATATAAGAATACAAAGATATACATAAATAAATAAGTGATGTCATGTCAGTAGACCTAAAAACATTTTGCAGTCGTTTCCAGTATTAATTTATATTATAGTGTACTAAGACAATGACCTAAATCCCAGTTTAGACCATTATCATCATTAGAAATAGGCCCAACACTGAATTGTTTAGGACTGCTTTCATTGAAACTGAATGATGTCCATTTTTGGTCTCAGAGGTTTGAGGACAAGAGTAGATCAAAACTAGTGTTTGTTAATGTGTGTTAGTGGGAACATGATGAATTGATTTTATGTTAATTCTGTTTTTAATTTTAGTTCAGTACCTCAGAACACATCATTTTTTGTGGATTTGAGGACTTTTCACGTTAATTATTGCATAACGTAACATTATCATGATCAGAGATTCTAGGAAATGCAGGCTGTGATTAATCTCCAAACCACCCTGTGGAAACACATTGGGCTTCTTTCTCTCCCTTCCTATTTTTTGTTTCAACCGTACTGGTGAGCTGGTTTCGTGCGATTGATTATACACTACTTAATTATCAAATGTT
The DNA here is from genome assembly GCA_963931925.1 of Onchidella celtica. Taxonomy (NCBI): domain Eukaryota; kingdom Metazoa; phylum Mollusca; class Gastropoda; order Systellommatophora; family Onchidiidae; genus Onchidella; species Onchidella celtica. The sequence goes on along the minus strand of OZ007575.1, from coordinate 42,981,381 downwards.
TTGTTCACTTTTGCCTTTGCTTCAAACAATTATTTTCCCATGAAAATAAATGTCCACATGAACATTTGTTGTCGAAAATGTATGATCATCATTATATGTGCATGTTTTACATAATTTATTGTTTACCTTTGATGAGATGAAAGAGGACTGGCAGTCCTGAGATAACTGTGTTTGTTATTATATTTAATATCTTTATTTGATTTTTATGTACCTTGTCTGGGTATTTTCCCTTGAAATTTGCAAAATCGGAGATAAAACATAGCCAGTCAGAATCCCTATGTCAATTCCATGTAGATTTGTACAGGATTTCCCTGAGATTGGAGGGATTACCATAGGGACCCAGCCAGTATCCCTTCATCATGCTGACGGAGATTTCTTGTTGTTGTTTTTTTTCTAAAAGTTGGTAGAGTTATTATAAGGGGGTATTTCCTACATCAAACCGATGGCTACACAACGTCGTGATCAGCAGACCTGCGTCTCTACTGCCAGAAAGATGTCAGGCCTATGAGCAAACTGCAGGTCAAGCCGGAGTAGTGGGATTGACACAGGGTCTCTGTCTGCGTAATCACATATAATACTACAATAATGCTATTCCTACTTAGGACAACAAAACACAAAAGAATGATGACACAAAGGATAATAATAATGAGAGATAATAGTATTTAATATTTCAGTGCGTCCAGGATTGTTTTCTTCTGAAAATAGCAGTCTGAGTTATCAGATATGTAACAATAACCAAGGCAGATGTCAGTAAGTATTGATAACAATATAAGACAATCACTGGGTAAAACACACTTCAGTATCACATCAATCATTGATTTCTGGGGTACAGAGTCACATAATAATAATATTCTGATAAAGGAAATAAGATAAAGATGAGTGATAACCTTTCACCTGGCAGAATCTGAAGGCATCCTTTTCCCTACAGTTCATATGACTTTAAATATTATTTATTGGCTATGTAATTTTATGAAAATTTCAGAAGAGTTGGCAGCATTCATAAATATGAAAAGTGGTAGCTGAAGAAAGAAAGACAGGGGAAAAGAATGGGAGAAATGAGGAGAAAGAGAGAAAGAGACAGAAGATAAGATGTGAACTGTACAAAAGGTCACATTATTGGAAAAACAGGAAGGCCATGCCGTCGAACTACGCTCAAAAAATGTTTCATATCAGAAAATAATTCTTTCTTTGCATTTTGCTGGTTAGAAATCCCAAGTCAGCATGTCCAGAACTTTCTCAGACAGTCTAAGGTGCAGAAAGAGTCTGACTGTAACTCTAAAGCCACTGGAAAACTGGACAGAAAATATGTCACAGATAAGGAAAAAATCAGAAAAGGTTGACATTTGTATTTCTGAGATTTTGAACCAGTTTTATTTCCTTATGTCAGACTGAATAATCCCCTGCTTTGTGCATGACATCTTCTTTTCTTTAGAGATTTTTTAAAAAATGGGCCAGGAAGATCAGAAAATATCACGTAATATTGGTTATGTTTGAAGACAGCATCTAGCAGGAAAACCCCTGAAGTCTCTTGCAAAACTCCACAGGTCAGGAAGGAGATAAACCAGGTTAAAACACTATGAATGATATGATCTTGTGCACATTTCCTCTACCATGCAGACCTTTTTAACACAATCTTAAATGCTGGATATATTATTTTAAGTAACAATGTAATGTAAACATGAAATCAATTAAATGATTTGAATTAAAACTCAAAGAGGAATCATTACACTGACATGCAGATAGCAATTCCAGTTTATTATTTAAGCATGGTTGTTAGAATTTCAGCATAAAATAATATGAACACTGATATGAACACAACATGATTGTTAAACATGTTCAATTAAATGTCAAAAGTGAACACTATAATTTGTGCAGCAATTTAATTGAAATTCAGGACATGTCATTCTCTGGACTTGTTGGTAGTTTTCCTCTTTATTGTTGTTGTTGTTGGTGGTGGTGGTGGTGGTGATGGTGGTGGTGGTGGTGGTGGTGGTGGTGTTGTTGGTGGTATGCAGAATATTCTTCATTAACAGAGTAGTCTTACTGGTAGAGTTCTTGCCTATTGTTTCATTGTTGTTTTTGTATATTCCGCAGCCAAAATCTAATGAAAGCTATGCGAATACCATAATTTAATGTATGACGAGAGCATTTCAAGCTCAAGAAAACAAAATATATGCAAGCTGGTGCCATGGACCTGCAGTTCTGCAGAGAAAAATAACAGAAGTTTTCTGAGTGATCAGGAAACACAGAAAAATATCAATGCTATAGTTACTAAGAATACAGGTATATTTCTGTGCAATGCACAACTATGAAAATGTTCCACTAGTATCTCTTTCCTTTATTAAGTTACTGTCACAGTTTTATTATATTACAGTGCCAGAAATAACATAGGTTAATCTGCGGTAACAACAGTGCAATGTTACAATCCATGCAATGTTATACTGCTGAAAACTGAATGGACAACTACACTAAAATATACACCATGAGTTCAGAAATTTTCATCTGGTTATTGTGACATGACACTTGGAGACTTGCCATTGAAAATCTTATGGAAGATCCAGAGCTATTCGTAACATAACCATAAAGGACAACAGGAAAACATAATATTTTCTTTACAAGTAAATGAACTCATTCCATATGGTAATTTTTGTGGGTGTGGACGGGAGCTCTCAACACTATCCAGTTTGAAATTTAGACGCAGTTCAAAGATGTTTCTTCTTTCACTCAGTATAAACACAAGACATAATACATTCATTAAAGTAAAGGAAAATCAATGAAAACCAGAGTAGGATTCATTATTTTGAGAGGATCGCTTAGATATTAGTGGTGGGAAATTGGTGTCCACTCGAGCCGAACATTCGGCTTCACATAGCGGCTTCACCTGCGAGCCGGATATTCGGGTTACCATAGCAAAAGAGTTAAGAATCCACTGAATTGGTTCCACAAATTCCCAAGGATTCACAGAGCAAAGATGTGAAAAGTTTTGAAGTTTGTCAACAATGCATCATAATATAAAGGAATATTGTAATGTCATCCCACTTGTTATGTTTCTGCAACCAAAGACAGAGATTTCAACCAATGTTCAGAATATTGAAAGATACCTCCATTGTGTCATTAAACAATTTAACTTACGTGTTAACGTACAATGTACATTTTAATGAAGAAAATTGAACAATATAAGTGATATGTTGAATAATCATAAACTTATAGGAATGTTCATGATCTCATTTAGCATCCCTGTTCATATGTATATAGCTACACAAGGACACTTCAGAGCACCTCCATGCTCTTATTTCAATATCATTACAGTTTAAAGGACATCCCAAAAACCATACACAACTCACAAGTTAACAAACATAACTAAAAAAATTTGAGTGTCAAACCTTTAATGAGATCACAAAAAATTGTCTTACATTTTATTAGAATTGAATCTATTGTGTTCATAAAAAACAATACAAACAAAAATGTCCATGACTGTAAGAATTTTAATTTTTTGTTTTTTCATTTTTTTTTTAACTGTCTGAAAACTGGACAAAGACTCATAATAGGTTTGGCTGCAGAAATAGCTCAATTATGATTTAATTTGGATTTTAATGATCATGTGGAACTGTATGCAGCAGCATTCCCTTCAAACTATACAAAGTTATTATAGGCATCAGTTCAAAAAGAAAAAAACAAACATTGTTCGAAAAAAATGCTATGCAAGAATAAATTTAAATGATTAAAGATCGAATTTTACTCTCAGAATATAATAGTATATACACTCATTATTTTTGCAAAGCTTTCCTGAAAGTAAATGAAGAATATTGGTCACAGATCTTCACTTTGAAACTTTTATCATCAATTTACTTTCTACAGTGTAAGCAATGCAAGGATGAACAGGTCAACGATTGTGCCTTCTCCAGACAAAGGACATTTTATTTGTATGATTTAGTGCATGGTCCATTGAGGGTTAAAGCTCTATTTATGTGATATGACTACATTTGTGACTTTAGTTACATAGTAATACATTGTAGTATCCCTCCATAAAAGAGCACTGAAAACAAGCAGCAGGCTTTAAGCTAAATACATTGTACTGTGAACGAGAGACAAATTCACTTCAAAGAAAAGAACAACCAATTTAAATTACTGTCCTAGGCTTATGCACATTTAAAGGTACCAGAGACATAATGGTAAACCTTCTAACCATTTTGAACAAAATAATGCGCCAAAATGAACAAAAAATAGTATTTGGATTTTGCCATCATGAACTATTCCATGGTCTTGTCATGATAATGTATAACCACAACATGACAACCACTTAGTTAATCTAAAAAAGTATGGCAATGTGTTTTTAGGGACCAATTCGCCCATTTCCAGGCACATAGAATGCAAACAACATGATTTATTTGTTGATCTTCGATGATAAGTTTAGCTTTAGCCAAGACTTTGGTTGCCCTAACATTTAAGGTCTTGAAATTTCCAATGACCCTAAAAAAAATGCAAATTTTAGGAGGGAGACTACGGTCAAGATAAAAATAAAAAGAATAACATGTGATATCTATCTACTACAGGATATATATTTTTCTAAAAGCCAATATGATTCAGCCATATGTTTGTGATGCTGTATGGGAGTTAAACCCAATTCGCTCTTAGAACAGAGCTACCCTCAGTTACACATAGAATCAGCATAACATACTGTGTGGGTTTAACAATACTGTATTAGAACTCCCTTAAAACAATGACAACCGGAAATGACCTGCAACATTAACAAACTGCAATTATGAGTCCTATTACAAACATTCTGTTTTTTTTTATGCCACATATAATTTCTCATTCTCTGGCACTTCAAGCAGCATGTTCTAAATTGCTGGGAAAGTGAAATATCAAAATAAAATTAAAAAATCTCTTTAGAGAAAAGCAGCGATGCATGCAACTGAAAATTGCCAAATGAAAAAATCACCGGAAATTTCCCAAATTAATTGAGATTATTCCACAACTCTGTGCAAAATATTCAGATCGTTATTTGTGCCTTTAAATATCCTACCCTAAGTACAATAATTTGAATAATTAAAGAATCTCCACATATAATGCGCATTTTTATTTTGAGTCATATCTGTTCGATTTCAAATGAAAACAATGCATTTAAATTTGTATTATTAACTATACAAATTTATGAGTTTGTCCAGAACTTAAATGCACATAATATGAAGAACTGCGCTCAAAAGTGTTTTGTGCCAAAACTTACCTACACTAAATTATTTAAAGCTGATATTCAAAATTAATATTTCTAGGATCAGGAGTTCCAAATATTAGTGATGTCCTTATTGCTTTTTTTTCAAAATATACTTTTAGTAACAAACGTTGACGAAATAATCAATTTGGAAAACATATTCACATTATTCTGATTGATGTCCACATTGTGCTTTCCACATTTTTAGAGGAGTTACAAGAAAAACAGTAGAAATAGGGAAAAAAGATGACAGATGGAATTATCAAATAGGCTGTCTAAACTTAAGACACAAAATGCTTAACAAAATAAATCTTTATATTATAATTTTGGCTCTGTTTCCTAAACATTAATACCCATGTTGTACATTAATGTCTAAAAATGTGGAAAATATCCCAAACCAACCCCTTCAAAAAGGCATTATCTCAAAGCAGTTAAAAATCACAAAAATGAAAACAACGGATACCTCAGAAGCTCATTAGGCAATTTCCAGCTAATAAAATTCATGCAGAAAAGAGAAAGGGGACGTGAACAACATAGAGGCAGTTTTAAAGAGATAAAAGTCGGGGGGAAGTAGGAATGACTCAAAATATAAGAGTTAAATTCATCAGTAAGTTTCATATCACAAGGCAAAGAAAATTAATTCATTGGCAACAGGTGAAAGAGACATCTTACATTTGTAGACAAATTTTGCTTGAAATATCAGATTGTTGTTCACATGCAATATAAATTACATTATTGAACTTTCAGCTCAAGGCACATTGAAAACTGAAATTTTTACATTAAACATCATCATTCATAATATCAGATACCAGGAAAGTGGGACTTAATCTGGCAACACTCTAATATAATCTAGTACAATAGATAGACAGAATATTAAGAAAGACAGAGAATATAAAATATTATAACCATATTCATGAGTGAATTTTACCGACACTCATTTGACAGTTTTAAATCTTCTGAGACCATTTCAAATTTGCAAAGTTCATTGCATTTCATGTAAATATAAAAAATCCCAAATACAAGGAACTGTTTTTAACTGTTTGACATGCTATGAATAGCTTGATCTAAACAATTTACCAGTATCCTGTGTGGAGCAGTGAGATGGCATTTCCTCTGTTACAAAATCTGTCAACTTGGATTATATCCTAAAAAAAATTGATTAATTATTCAATAATCTTTATTGTAGGGCAGAGCACAGGATTTGATTAAAAGTCAATTGCCACCTTGGATGAACATAATTCAGTCTTAGTTGAGCAATTTATTTTTAGTTTTATCATATAAAAATAGTCTCCTATTTCCTTGAATCATTTTAATTATTTATCTGAAAACTTATCTTATATTGAAAACTTGCTCAAAATGTCTTTGTTTTCTGGATGTATTATGCTTGATCCAATTTGTTTCAAAGAACAAGTCTGTAATTAAACGTTAGAATCCTATTAATGTTGAAAAGGCACAGTGCCAGCCGAACATTAGGAGTGAATGAACGCCCTAGCATTGATAAACCTTCAAGTGTAATAAAGGTCAATCCATTATAGTCCTGTTTTGATATATGAATCATTTCAGAAGAAATTAATTCCTCCAAACTGTTAGGTTGGGGTAATTCTGACATATTTTCTCACCCTTATGTTGTCACTGCCATTTTGCTGAAATACCTTCCTTAAATCTTAGACATAACCTGAATGGCTTCCACTGAAACAGCCAACATTACCACACCTCCTAAATGAAATGAACTGAGTATTTTTATCCTTTATTTTATAAGTTAGAATTAAATGTTTTGTCTAATTGAAACACACTGTAAAGAAACCAGTTGTCACTTTCTGTGATTTAAAAAAAAATACGACAAGTGAATGCCTTGAAAAGGATTTTTCAAGGGATCGATTACAGTATTGTTGAACGTAATTAAACTCACAATATGATGATTTTACAAGCAAGTACATGAATACTCAAATACAAGCCAACTTGTATTAAAATTTGGTTGGCTTAACACAAGAAAAGTATGCGACAGTCTGCATTATGACAAACTGCCGTTCAGAATATCAGTTTTGTTCCAGTCAGATATAATTTTATGTGACAAATGGATTGGTTACTGCAACAAGGCATTTTTCTCAAGTGCTGCTTTCTTAGGGCTGTGAAAATGTAAGATTCATTTTCCATTCTATGGCAACTTCAAATATTTTTCAAACATTGTCAGTTTCTGAAAGACTGTCATTTACATTAGTTTGATTTTTTTTTTTTTCATGACAATGCTTGAAGAAAACAATATGATTTATTCCCAAATTTAATCTTACATATGACATGGATTAAAATTGATACCTGAACTTTTGCAATTCACCTCAAGACAAAATAAACAATGAACTATTCTACATTATATAAGTATGACATAAAAATTTGTTCATGAATATCATTCTATTGTGGACAGACATGAAAACAGTGATAATTATGTATCTGATCGATTCCACAGTGTTTTATGCACAAAATTTCCCTCAGCAGGGGCTGTGCATGTGGCACTACAAACTAATATTATGACAGTAATAGTGGCAGCATTTGTACTGTCTTCTAGTGATTATGATGGTAGTAAATTCTGGATACACAGAGGCAGTGATGATGTGAGAGATGGGCAACAAAGTGGTTGATGATGAATGCATTTTCCACATCACTTTTATCTTGTTTCCTTTTTTGTTGTTTTTGTTTTCAATATTCAGTAACACTTTCACATAAACATCAGGGATATAATACTCTGTGAAGTTTTGTTTACTTTAATAAAATGAATATTATCAATAGAAAGTGTAGGTAATTAGCTATCAAGACAGGGATCAAAAGTTAAATGAATATAAACTGAGTTTTATGGCTCTGACTATAAGTAAAAGCCTGACAATTTTTGTAAAATCAAGTGTCTATGGTAAAAGTCTGTTTTCAGATAATTATAGACTATCTTTGAAGATCCCTAGCTGCTCCACTCAATAATTGTCTCAAATAACTTATTGGCATCTTTTTTTTTTTCACGAAATCGAGTTTTCAGTAAGAAACAGTACACTTTTTAGTACCATCCTATTGCTGTTGTAACTAAACAACATATTTACAAAAGAAATAATCTTCTACTACAAATCTATAAATATACAAACTTTGGATTTCTGTAATCCATAAATTCACCTCATTGATTCCATTGTGAATAAACAAGAAAGGAAAAAAACAAAAAAATGCTTGAACACTTGAACACACTGTGGGGTCACAGTGGGCAATATTTTTTATTGGGGAGGGGGAATTTTTCAACCTCTTCATGGATAATCTTGCAAACCATAAGTTTTACTGACATCTTTACTGACAAATGGGGTCAGATAATGTCATGAAAGGCAGTATCTCATTGCTGTCAAATATGATACAGTTTCTATTAAATTTTTACAAATTTGCTGAGATCCACAATGTCATCAAATTAAATTTACCTTTTTATCTGTTTCTGAGCCTGTCAGTAGTTGTAGCCAATGATCACTTACAAGTGAAGTGAATTATATTTTGATGTACGTTGTAACTTATAGCCAATATTATTGTCTTTCCCCTTTTATCTATTTGGTGCATTCTTAAGTTATTTATCTGACGTTTCAAAGTGAGTAGATCTATGGAAAATGTTAACAATTTTACATTTATATTTATTTTGCAAACATTTTTTAAATTTCATAAACAATGTTCATACCATAAAAGTGTGGAATGTGTAAAAATTTAAACACAGAAAGATGTCCTGAAAAGTTCTACTGAACTGTTAAATGTGGGAAAAAAAAAAAAAAAATCTTTTCTTATTATGATCTTATGTATCCAATAACAAAGATTAAATATTTTATAGCATAACATGCGTACAGTTAAAATGATGCAAAATCAAATGATAAAGCTTGCAATGTTCATTTACATTATGCTTTACACAAACACGCAACATACATGTGTTTGAAATTTCACTAATAACTCTCTGCCTCTAATGAACAGACAATGCATTTAAAGATAGATCTTAAAATATACAATAAAAAGACATTACCTCAAAACAATTGTAAGATGAGGAGACTAACCTCATTATAAACTTTATACTTAACTTCCCCTTTTACCACAGACAATATTCAATTTATAAACACATTATTATTCAAGAAAAAAAATCAAAATGATGTGTTTTTCCACAATCTGTAGTTCTTAAGAGTTAATAGTTTTTATATGTTGACACCCTGCTAACTATAAACAATAGAGCCTGGACCCTTATAAAACTTGTTTCTTGTGGACATCAAATGATCATTTCTTATGCTCTGTTTAAGCTCCAATATTGAAGTGAGTTGCTTTTCATCCATCTTCTTCCTCAGTCTCTCCATCCATGGGCCTTTTCGCCAAACATAAAGCACAGCTTTTTGGGGAATTTCCCGTTCTTGGGAACATTGTTGAAATAACCAGCACTGCGGCAAAATCTACAATTTGAAAGATAAATAAGATAAGTGAAACTGTTGGGATTGAAGACAATAAACAATACGTGTATTTACAACCAGTGGCGAATCTACTATGAAACTATTGAAGCTTAAGCTTCAGTGCCCCTAATCCCAGAAGGGTCCTGAAGAAATCTTGAATGTTACCCTATAATTGTTGCTGGTTGTGAAGAGACCCCATAACAGTTCAAACTTCAGGGACCCAAAAAAAACGTAGGTCTGCCAGCTTACAACAGTAATTTTTATTTTTTTTAAATTTGAACAATGAAGTGAATCAAAATAAATAATGAAACTGGGGAAAGAAAAAGATTACTGAAGAAAGGCTAGAAGAAAGAAGAGAAGGCTGTCTCTGAATCAGGAGCTAATTCATCATAATAACACCATCTTATGTCGCTAACAGATCTGATCCATTTCTTGTCTGAGGCAGCCGTAATTAATAGACCGTTGGTCATTGCTGGGCTGTGCCCCTGATACATTGACACTGTGGCTAGCTAACGTGACAGAGTGTAACGCATGACTTGTCCTGTACATATGGACAAGTCACGAGATTTGAGAAGACCCTGGCCGTTTACTGGCCCCCCAATGAGATTGACAAGTGAGCTAACATGATTGACAGCCAAAATCACTCAAGTTAATACCGGGCCCGTGTTCAGTCTGACTTCGCGCCCTTCGGCCTGGGCTCTAGCTGTACTTTTGGTGTGATAGATTTTCCTACTCCATCTTCTTTGATGACGTGAGTTAACTACCGACAAAGTTAATTACCGCTGTACCGAAATATGGACTAGCACAAAAAAGGGCCGGCCTGTAATAACATTACAGATACAATGACAGGATTATATTCTGTTCATCTTGTGAGTGAAAAATAAATATAGGCCTAGGGTAAAATTTTAATCAGAGACATCTGAGGCTTACATTTTCTATAAACGTTTCTTTTGAAAAGACAAGAAATGGATTCTGCATAACTGTCTCCTAGCCATTAGCCCTACGAAAATCCGACCCGTAAGATTGACGTCAATTTGCACATAGGAATGGCATTGTTCCTACGTAAATCCGGCTGATTGCGACATCGCGCCGACGTCAGAGTGGGTTAGGGAACCCGCCCCTACCGTAATCCTAGCAGTCCGAGGGAAATCCACGCCACTGTGGACTGTAGCCTAACGCTGGACAAGATCCTTATTAGTAAACGCCAGTTTCATTAGATATACAGCCAGATGGCGTTCCGTGTCTTTCTATTAGCTTTGTTTCACGGAACCAGTGACTTGGGTTATCCAGATTAGGCTCGTTAAGCATTCTCAAGCCAGCGAAATGCTGAAAGATTAACAATGGACAAAATAGCCTGTCACCCGTGTTTCCTGCTGTTTCTGCATGGTCATGATTCTGAGATTAAGAAACTCAGTAAGAAATTAAGTCATTTTCAGTGCCATGCCCAGTAGTTTAATTTTCCAGTTCCATCCCAACTAGCCAACCCTATGAAAACCCGACTCGTGGGACTGACGTCAAGTTTGTCCATGCGAATCACATCGTGGGACTGACATCAAGTTTGTACATGCGAACCACATCGTTCCTTAGTAGATCCGCTGACTACGACATCTCCCGGACGTCAGTTTCATGGAAGGATCCCGCCCTTATTATAATCCGTCCAACCCTAGGGAAATCCCATATAAATCTACGTCGCACTGAAGTACGGATGCTGGCTGAGAAACTGCCGAAGTGGGATCAGTGTATAGATATTAACAGCACCCGCCGAATTTTTCGCTGACTACGATCGAATGTCCGAGGGGCAAAAAGAAGATCGTGTGAACAGATAAAAGTGTTGACGTGAATTTGACGCCATGCCAGGTCTTGGCGGGGAGGGGGTGGGGGGTGCGGGCATAAGTCATTAGGTCGGTGAAGGGAAGCAAAACCATTAAATCACTTTGATAAATATCGAGTTAAACCACACCTTACAGTTACATCTTTCGTTTTATGTGTGTCGACATCTGGCATAAAAGTGGCACAAATCTACAAATAGCTAAATGATGTATTGCTCGTCTGTCAGTTTTGGCTTGAGTATCTCAACAAATCATGTTAATGAGCTACTTCGTACTTGAAATAACTACTCCCTCTCCCCAATTAACATGTGGGCAGGTGAAAATGCTAAGGCAGTAATCCTCCTAAAAACAATGGCCTCAATTAATTTATAGTTGAATTTCTAAAAAAAAAATTAATAATTTTAGAAAACTGAGTTTGTATCTAATCCCTTCATTGATATTTGTAGCCGACAGAATTAGTCACTGACCTCACCCACATCCTGCGTTTTTACTGTCTGTAATTTAATTGGACGCCTGAATTCAAGACCATTAGCCTACGGCAATTTCGTTCGATATTAATGTTTATCTCAGTTGGGAATTGGGTATGACAAGGTGCCAAGACAGACAGACAGACAGGCAGACAGACAGACAGACAGACAGACAGACAGACAGGCAGACAGACAGACAGACAGGCAGACAATACCGGCTATCAGATAGACTGACTGGAGAAAACTAGTTCAGGTAGGAGAAAATAGACGACTAGGATAAGAGAAAAACACAAGCTCACACACGTCATAATTTAAAATTACCAATTAATGTTAATGGTGGACACTGACCTCATAGCCCGACTGAGTTTCTCGTAAGTCATGAGTGGATTGTGTTTCTTCTCTCCCCACAGCTGGGCAACTTTCTCTGACTGTACAAATCTGAACACGCCATTCTGTCAGAGCAAATGGTTGCAATATTGTTATAATAAAATTAATGACGAGCGGCATGACGTTTCAAGGGAGGAAAACTGTAACAGACATGAAAAGTGAAGATAAATGGCATCAAACAGTAAATTAATTTTTTTTATTAAAAAAACACTTCAGTGATTTCAAATGTTACTATTTTGTTGTTATTGTTGTTCTTCTTCTTCTTTGTGATGAAACAGTAAATGAGGAACTGAAAGTGTGATAATGAGTGGCAGATGGTCTTATCTCTGTTGTACATATGACAATTTGACAGATTCAGGGTTCAGTACCGTGCAGTGGGCTTACGAATTTGCCCAGCTCCTGTTCTGGACTTAACTGGTAATATAAATCAAATTTCCGAAATAGTCTTATTATTATTATTATCACTAATATGATATTTATCATTGTTTTTAATTCTATGCGTCGGAAGCCATGATAAAACTCTGTTTTTTTGTTCACAATCAACCCTCTGCTAAAGCAATACTTCACGGGAGGAAGAGAGTCACTGTAAAGAAATTTAAATAAAAAGATTCCACACTAATGGCCCATTAATCGTGTTATGTTTTGTGCAAAATCAGAACAAGAAACAAAAGTAATACATGTGTATACTGGTTGTTCATAGACTTTGCAACGTGATTACAATTTTACCCTCTATCCAAGCAATTCATAGTGGAAAAAAGTGATGAGAAAGAATATATAACTGCCCCACGTGGCTGTCATTATTATATTATTAAAACCTTAACATTGCATACTCTCTCTCTCTCTTTCTTTCTCTCTCTCTCTCTCTCTCTCTCTCTCTCTCTCTTACCGACTACACAAAAGGGGCACACCAAAATATCACAGACATAAGGACAGGATTATTCTGTTCATCTTGTGAGTGAAAATAATTGAACCAGAGTCCTGTGAGGCTTATATGTCAATAAACTATTCGTTTGCAACGTCAGTAAATTCACCGAGCTTTAGACACTAAGGGTCTTTGTTGTACTGTCATACGAAAATTTCAAGCGATGTCATCAGAGAACATACGCCGGCAGACCTATTAGGTTCGGGGCCCTTCTGAAGAGACGCAAACCCATTTGGACGTTACAAAGTTACAGTCACACTGTCTCCGCCAGAAATTAACTACATTGTTTCTTTCCCAGGCTTTAAAAGCATGTCCATGGTGTGAATTTCCAAAGCGGTGATTTAGACAGAACGGTTTTGACAAGGTGTAATTGGTTTTAACGACAGAGCAGGCTCCACGTAACATACGTCAAAACTTCGGCAGTGATTACGTCACTTGGAATGTCGGCTCAATTAACGCCGTGTTCAGATCTACACTCTTTTCATATTACCAACGGTTAGTAATGGGGTCGGCAGATCAATTAACACCGCGTTCAGATTTACCTCCTTTCTTATTACCAACTGTTAGCAATGGGATTTTCAGATCAATTAACACCGTGTTCAGATTTACCTCCTTTTCTTATTACCATTTGTCACCATCATTATGGATAAGCATGTGCATTGACATCGTTCCTTAATTCATCCTTGGTTCACGTCAATTACGTCAAAGTTTTTTTAAGGCGTGTTCAAACCGTTATTCCCCGCCGAACTTTTACAAATCATTTTCAGTCTATATTTTATTTCCAAGACATTCCATAAACAGTTTTTGATTCATATTTAATCTTAAACAATGTGATCGCTATTTTTGCTTCTGATTTTTTAAGGCAGAAGTTCGGATGGATGTATTGTAGAACTCGTAAATTGCAATGATGTTGGTTGTTTTATTAGCTCAAAATCAAATTTCTGTTTATGAATTTTAATTTTCAGAGACTCCAAGTTCCACCCCACCCCCTCCTCTCTCTAGCTCTCTCATTCTCCCCTCTCTCCCTCTCTCTCTCTCTCTCTCTCTCTCTCTCTCTCTCTCTCTCTCTCTCTCTCTCTTTCTATCTATCTATTTGTCTCTTTCTGACCTGTTTTACGTGTGTTTTTTTGTTGCTGTTGGTGTTGGTGTTTTTTTCCTCTGAAGATAATTATGCTCCACAAATTACATTTAATTATTTCCATGAAAAGAGAAACAAAACATTCAACACAACAAGTAACTTCAGGGTGTTGTTTGTGTGGGGTTACCTCTTTATCTTCCCATTTGAGTAGCTTGGGGTTCATCTTTGGGTCACGCAGTAAATCTCGCACAAATTCCCACAGGTGGTTACCGTTCTTGGCTGTAAAAGACATAACTCATTACACAGTTATTATCATCGACATCCACACCATCGGTATGATAAAGTTGTCGTTAATATCAAACCATTATTATATTCAACTTATATCTGTATTATTCAGTGCCATTTTCTGAACTGTTATATCATTTTCCTGTAGGTACCTGACGTGGCAGGACTTCACATACCATTATAACTAGTCTAGGGAAAACTATCATCACTCGACTTGTTTCCAAAAAAATTGAGTAATTTAGCATGCTCGCAGCTCGCAGGTTGTATCATAAGTTAGGGGTTAAATTCTGAAAACTAAACAACGTTTTCTTTTTTCTTTTGTAAAATAGGGTATCGAAACCATTAAATCTGTCAAAGAGTTATTCGATTTTTTTTTAAAAGCGAGTTACGACAGTTTACCAGTTAGCCCACGATACAGTCACGGAATCTGATTTTAAAGGGAAGTTAAAGTCTGTCTTTATACCGACATAATAAGTGGGCCCAATACTTTTCATGCTATTTCATTTTAATTATACTTTCATTCAATATCTACAGATTTAAGGCTTTCCTTCATAAATACCTATGTGTGGTGTCTTACTCCAATTGAGCCACTGACAACAAAACTGGTTTACGTGTTACTTTTCTAGTTTTCAGAAAATCAAGTTTGAAGTAAAACTATATTTTGCCCCCAGATGAAATAACTTCGCATAATTTCCTTTTTATTTGCTTAGAAAGTGAAGGGATTCACATTTTTTGAGTGATTCTTGCAGTATAAAATCATAGTCTTAAAGGGATTTATGGAATACTTTGGAAGTATGCTGTCCACCTCCAAGAAACCAAATTGATCTATTTTATTGGTGTTGTAGGGTGTGGACCACTATTCACTTGATGGATTAAAACCTTGTGTTCGTAACTTAGAATAATCCAAATTGGAATCAGACAAGTGTTGTTTTCAATGGTTCAATTGTAATATAGAGTTCTCATTGCCAACACAATTTTCTTCTTTAGACAAAAGTTGCAGTAACTCACTCGGGTTGTTTCTGTGTTTTTTGTTCTTCTTTTTATCGCTCACGCCACAGCCTACAGTGCTGTCTTCAGAATACCGTGCAGCTCTGTACGCCTCTCTGTCACAGATCCCCATCTCCATGTCATCGGACTTTGGACATGGTGCAAACATGCGCCTTGGGGGCGTGGCTTCGTACGGTGGCATGAATGTAGTATCTGGGATGGAATTACAAAATAACATAACAGATGACGTCAACAACTAAATGGCACTGCCCACGCCAAAAAGTCTCAAAATTCACACATCATAAGACAATATTAAATTGCAATACTGTGATGCACAGACTACAATCACAAAACATGCGAACTGGTTTTACGAAACGATATGGAAATTGCAAAGCAGCCAAAAAAAAAAAAAAAATTACACAAGGGAAAATATTCACATTCATAGCAAACAAAAATGCATGGTTTTGCCATTTTGTAGAGCTGAACGAGATGGTTTCATGTTAAGACATGGTTTGTTGTTCAACTTTTGACATGTGGCCAAAACGACAACAAGTCGGACTTTAACTCACGCCTTGTTTCAACATTTCACTGTTCGGCTGTGCTATTGGGTATGGGAGTTTGTGAAAAAAACTATTCGGCCCTAACCTGGGATGATAATAAATTAAGGAGGAAACTCAAACAAAGAAACACTTCTGATTATTAAGACGTATAATTCAAAGCTTCTGAGTTGTCTATTTCTAATTACCAAGTTGGAAGAATGTAGGTGACAAGATTAGTGGGAAAATTTAAAAAAAAAAAAAAATCATACATTATTTATTCTTTATATAGTTTAACCTCTATGTCGCAAGGGCAGTCTACACTTAGATGCAACTTTTCTATGGCATTTGCAGCATTTGCTCAATGTATAAGCAAGATACCCCTTCCATTCCGCACTTTTCCATGTAAACTGATAAATAGACGCCCATGTGTGAAAAACTCGGATATATTCTGGCATGCTGTGCTTACCATCACTGGAGTAACCAAGATCATTCCCGTCCATCCTGCAAGGAGGAGGAGATGACGAGGATGACGGTGAACGTGACGAGGACGGCACAGACAATGAGAACGACAATGGCACTGAAACAGCTGCTGCTGAGGGCTGTGATGACGAAGGCGCCAAGGACATAGATGATGGTGGCACACTGAGTCTCGACGTCGCTGACATATCCAGGGACGCCATGCACGAAAACCTGAACGATGTGGGGTATGACGATAACGAAGTAGACCGAGGCTTTGTGGAAGGCATTGACGACAAGGAGGATGACGACGAGGAGGAGGAAGCAACTGACGACCCTGACGACTTTATGGATGGGGTTAGGGAAGAGAACTCGGGGAGTGGAGGAGGCGTTGATGTTTGAGGTGGTAAGAGAAAACCGGCAGCTTCACTTAGTCTCGAGCGGAGAGCTTCACGATCTGACGCTGGGCCCCCAATTTCAAAGTCATCAGCGATGGGATAATCTCCTAGTCCCGACAAATTCACTATCATTTCAGAGCCACCCTTGTAAACAACCAAGCCTGTGCATGAAAAATGAACAAATATAGCATTTAAGCTATTTTGAAACGGCGTGAACTTGTTAGTAAATAAGAATTATTTGATTTGTTAGGTACCCTAACTTATAACCATCACTCAAAGTTGGAAGAAATGAAACAAAAATATTGCGCATGCTGCAGCCTGACAACATCAAAACACAATGTAATATAATATAATTATCACTCACAAAACAACGTCATTCAACAACATAACAACAGCTCACGATTCCAAAACAAAATAACCAGACACATCATTTCATTTCATTATCTTAACTAACATTAATTGTGTTTAATTACAAAGCTGTAAAAGGTTTACGTTCACTGTTTCAGCAGCATTCTGTCAAGAGGTACAAAAACAAAATGCTAATGGAAAAAAAAAACTTAAAGCAGATTTTATCAGTTTGCGAAATATGTGGCAAAGATGAAGATCTAACAAAATTTACAAAAAATCATTAAAAACTTTAAATACTTGTTTATTTTACTTTCTCCGTGAGTTAACTGCTGCTGATGCTTATAAAGTTATGCATGTTCTTTATTCTTTACCGTATAGAATAGCAACTCATAGAGTTTGCTGAATAAATATGGTGTGGTCCTGTTTTGTTTTATGTGCTTTTGCCCTAGGGCGTTTTGTCCACTGTAGTAGGAGATTTTGTCCAATGGGGATGTCCTGTACCTGCCGTCCCCTCATTTGCATTCTTGTTTCCTTTCTCTTCCCCCCCCCCCCTCCAGATATCTATAGTAAATAATAATAGTGTCTTTCGTGAACATTGTACAGATCTTTGCCTTTGCCGTCCAAAATGCAGAGAAAGCAACATTACACTGTCTTCTTTCTAAAGTCTTGGCAATGCAAACTAAGGGCACCGAGTGTTTTCAATTATGACATTTGAATATGGTAAAGATCTGTGCGTTTGTGTTCCAAAATTCAAAGAAATCGATGTTGCACTTTCTTTCTTTTTTTTTTTTTTTGCTAGAGTCCTTGCAAAGCAAAGGACAGTACATTTGATCTAGGGTGTCATCTAATAGGAAATTTAGTCGCAGCGCCCTGAGTTGTCGTAGCTTCTGTGAAGATCTTTGTTTCTCGGGGGCCCCAGCCTAATGCTGTTGGTCCTGAAGTGAAAGCTTGTGCTGGTTGAAGAGGTTTACAACTGATCAATGAAAGCCGCTGTCGTTGCCTATTCCGTAATCAATCATAGTCATCTCTGAGAGGGTTAGAAAAGTCCTCTAAGGGACAGGTGTGACAGAAGTCCTATAGATTTTCTTTTTTTCTTTTTGCAGCAAGGGATGACTGGATAGGAGAGATTATAAATGAAGGGGCTTGGGCGAGGCTAAACTCGGTTACAAATTAGGGGTTTCATATTTGTTTGAGTTCGAGTTTGGCGAAAGCACTCTGATGCGTTAACGGATCACATTGTGCTAGAGAAAAAAAAAGGAAGACGATTGGCAGAATATAACAGATTGATAGGGCAGGAGGAGACCCTATCAGAAGCGTCCTTCAACCACCAGCTTCCTTACTTGTGAATGAATTTACATATTTTCAGTTGTTTCATTTTCCTTTTTTGTTTTAATATTATTCCTTTTAGTCTATCCCTCCACCCCCCCCCCCCTCCAACATGAGTATTCATTTTTTATCTGATTCTCGGTCAGCATTCTCTTGCTGTACTGTCATGTTATAATTATGTCAATAACAGTTAGGTGTCATTGTCAGATGCATAAATCAGTTTTAGTTTTTGTCCTTCTCTCTCTCGCTCTCTCTCTCTCTCTCTCTCTCTCTCTCTCTCTCTCTCCCTCTCTCTCTCTCTCTTTCTCTCTCTCTCTCTCTCTCTCTCTCTCTCTCCCTCTTTCTCTCTCTCTCTCTCTCTCTCTCTCTTTCTCTTTCTCTCTCTCTCTCTCTCTCTCTCTTATTTGTTTTGAAAAAAGGCATCAATGCACCAGCAAACTGTGAAATCTTTACTTAATTATAACCGAAATGATCAATTACGGTGCGACAGTAAAGGGTGGCCGGCCTTCCAGAGATAGTGAATACATTGTAGCTAGCTCTATAAGAGGCTTAGATTTTAGTTTAAATTTCGTTTATGGCACG
Organism: Onchidella celtica; assembly: GCA_963931925.1. Lineage (NCBI taxonomy): Eukaryota > Metazoa > Mollusca > Gastropoda > Systellommatophora > Onchidiidae > Onchidella > Onchidella celtica. Next base: position 42,962,132 of record OZ007575.1, on the reverse strand, counting down.
AACGAGGGAATAAAGTGTTATTAGCAGGTGAGGTTGGAGTGAGGGTAATAGTGGTTGTGTTGGGCTGTGTTGCTGTTGGCCTCCTTCTGTCTCGAGAGATAATGTATTGTGTACCCGCGCCATGTCAGTTTGGGCCGCTTCAGGGCCTGCTTGGGCCGATCCTTGATCCGCAGGCTCTGTAACAGTTGCTGCATTGTTTGAAGATCTTCGCATCTGGCTCGGGGATTGTTTCTGCGGACAGCTTCATGCGTTCCTTCTCCTCCTCCCGCTACTCCTGTCTCCTCTTCTCGCTCGTCTGGATACATGTCTTCACAACATTCCTCCAGTTACTGCAGTCTGCAGCTTGGGTTTCCCAGTTTGTTGGGTTGATGCTGCCTGTCTTCATATCACGTTTGCAGACATCATTGTACCGAAGGAAGGACCTTCCTGTGGTTCTGCTGCCAGTGGTAAGCTTCCCATACAATATGTCCTTAAGGATTCGCCCGTCTTTCATTCGTCTGACATGACCAAGCCAGCGCTAGCGCCTTTGGGATAGCAGGCCTGTGTTGTTTGTAATTATTATTGGAAGGAATTTTGGTAGGAGTGACAAAAGTGGTAGTTTTTGCTGCTGCCTTTTGCTTTTCATACTATTCTTGTTCTTGTTGCTGGGAGTGAATTTGTTTCGGTCATTGGCGATGGGACAGTGAGTGTTGATTCAATTCATCTTTCTGTTGTTGTGTTGTTCTTGTTGCAGCTGCTGCTAGTGATGGTGGTAGACATTACTGTAACTGGTGGTAGGATTGATATTGATGATTTGAGTCGTTTTTCTGTTGTTATTAGTTGTTTCTGCTGAAGCTGTTTTTGTTCTTTGTTATGGTTATGTAGGAAAAGGGAATGGGGCAGAAACAGAGAAGACACAAACAGCAGTCACAGAAGAGCCATATAAAGCCAATCAACAACGGAGAAAAGCTGATGAAAGCACGACAGACTCACCATTATCATGTTTGTTGTTGCTGTGTTCAGATTTGATCTCTCCACTACTATGTCTGTTGTGCTGGGCTCTGCGTACCATACATTGGCCGATGTTGAAGTTCAGATTGATGAAGTCTTGGCTGTTGTCACTATTGAAGGTCTCCAGAGGAGTCAGGTCATCCACAGGCTTGGGTTCGTGAAAACTCACTGATAGAAAATAGAGAGACCTCAATGAGTACGCACAAGTATCAGATTTGATGCCTTTGTTTTTGGAGGATCGCTGCCCCTATATTTGCACTTACATACACAAAGTATGTGTATCATGTGTTGTTTTTAAAAGCTATCCCCTCGAAAAAGCACTTTTGAGAAAACTAAGGTTAAAAGTTGTTGGGCCCTTGGAAAATGTTTACATCTCATTATTTTCTGATACCCATGCTAGTAACCATGGAATGGAAACAAAACTTTCCATAAAATTAGAACAACGACCCCACGTTTGACCTAGGTAGTTAAATCAAAAATTTCGAAATGGTGGGATAGCCCATTTCTCTTTAAAACTGACCAGTTTTCAGGATGTTAGCTTGAATGGACCTGCAACTGTCAGGCATTAATGCCGAAAAAAATAACGTAAACCCTGATCGCTAAGACTATTATAGAAGCTCATCGTATCAGCATTTGTCTATTACTTTTCTTAAAGAAAATGTACAATTTCCTATAACGGACAAAAGACATTAATTATTTTTCTATGTGTGCCACAACAATGACAATACAACATGGGATAACGAGAATTATTTTGCTGTTAAAAGCTCGGTCACTGAAAAGAATCACAAAGACTTTAGGAGATTTCTCTGTGGGTTTTTTTTGTTGTTGTTGTTGTTTGTTTGTTTAATCCTTTCAGTACTGGCACAGAGTTGTTGTTAGTTCTTTAGTATCTCCGATCAGTTTTAAATTCAGTTCAGCTTTAGTAACTTTGAAGTACAATTCAGTTTCACAATTTAGATTCCAGTTCACTATTTGAACTACTTGAAATAACCGGATGTGAATACAAACAGGACCCCAGAAAAGCCAGCGTTCGCGGCCTCGGTAGTCAAACGGTTAAATTCGTCAGTTTACCTACAGCTTTCATTTCATGTTCCTTTATGTAAACAGTCACAGCAATTGAATATTCATGAAAATCTGTATTTGAATTTAAGAAATAATTGCTCATGTAACTATTCATGAAGGTAAGGGAAATGTACTGTGGGCCATGATTCGGGAGTGAGACGCAAAAGGGACAATCCTCAAACGATACAGTGCTATTCTCTGTGGCGTGCAGAGGTTTGACGATGCCCGGGGGCAATTCCTTAATTGTATGTCTCAAGCGCTCATAGATTCAGCGTTACTTTATATTATCCTAATCACCATTGCACACAGTATTTACATGTAACAGGTTTTCTATTCTGGTCTGGCTTATTAAATCACGGATCCACATTCACACCAGCTGGAGGGACTGTAGGCCATAGGACAGCTTGTACAACGAAGTTAACGGCGAAAATCTCAAATTTCAAAAAACTTAATTTTAATTTCACTGTCTGATTGGATGCCCCCTGAAATCGATGCCCCGGGTCATCGTCTTTTCTGTCCTCCCCTCTTTCTCCACGCCACAGGCAATTCTAACAAGATCTGGGTATGTATAAGAACACTCTAATACCACAATGGATTAGATCCTCACTGTTAACTGCTTATCCTTGACGCATATTTTCAAGGTTAACAACATATACCGTCGACAAGCCAAACATGAGATTTAAAGACCAAATATACGTTTTGACTTCTAAATGTGTGCAAAGCATTCCAAGCATGACAAAATTTGATTTCACATTTCGAAAGTCGAGACTGACATGAGGGTAAAGTCTCCTCCAATAGGAAACCATGAATGTTCTCAGTGCCAAGATCAGCCAACATCAATGAAGACGGCCAGCAGAGCTTACCGAAGCCCTACAAACTTTCACAGGTGCCTGAATGACAGAGAACAAAGAGCTTGGCAAGAAAGTATCCCGGATCTTCACACAGTAAACAAATCTATGTGATAAGCACGTGGCACTGGAAAAAAGAAAAAAACCCGTGTCCTTCTTCATTCAAGTTTCAAATAGGTAAACACCTCTGTCCTCGAACTGCTGAATTTGTGTGAATATTTGAATGAAAATAACACAAACGTATTACCAGTAAGAACATGAATGTCCAGGAACACATAGCGGATGTGTTGTTTCGTTGTAGAAATTTGACTAAGAATTTTAGATCCTGGACGCAAGTTAGGTGAATTTCAGCAGGAAGTCGAACCGTTTCACAGGTGATTAGAAGGTTCTCGCAAGATGGCAGAAGGAAGAAAAAATATTTGATTAAGCTGGGCATCCAAACGCGTGACTTGCATCTGAAAATAGCCGTCCAGTCCCCATATTATTCTGACGTCAGTCCTGCTGGGAGTACCGGGCGCCCGGGGTAAATAATTATTGTGAGCCCCCAGTGAGGGGAATTCACTGCATAAGGAGAGAACCGCTGGCATGAGTAATCTTTGTTTGACCTTTAGGTGGAGCTGACGCTTTCAAGGACTGAGAGTGAAATGAGGAAGTGGTTTGGAAAATTTTGCGAAGAACGGTTGCCTTCATCTGCCAACAAAGTATAGAATCTAATTGTTTGTATGAGAAGAGGTTTTGGTTTATTAATGTCATGTATTTTCCTGGAGTGCTATTTAATTATTATTTTTTTTTGTTGGTACTTAATAGCCTATATAATCATTATTATTAAATTTATCACTTGAAAACTGACCATTAGGGCAGCCCATGTCCAACAGCAAAATGCAGTATGTACAGTGACTTATTTGTTATTTGTTTATATAATGTAGTTACATCGCGCTGGTCTCTTGAGTAGGTCAGTGTGATCTTTAGAGAATGAAAATAATGAGTTGGGAGAATGTGGTAAACAAGAAAGTATAAAGAGTAATTTTTCTTTCTTCCTTCCTTTCTCGTTTAAATATGAATAATGCAAATACAGCTTGATATGGTAAACTGTCGCCTTTTGTTGTTATATTATTTTATTGGAAAGTTAAGGTTCTTGCCATATTGCTACAGCCAGCACATTCACACCCTTCAATACTATCTTGTTGTCTTTAAAACTGATGATGGTGACTTTGATGATGATGATGATGTCACACGGCATTAAGCAGAAAAGGATGGATGAGTTGGAGGGTGATTCAGGAAATTGGATGATAGGACTGGGCGTCGCTGAACATTATTCATAGTCATAGCTCACACAAGAGTGGAGTGGTCATAATTATGAGCTCAGTATCGCTTCACAAGGCCCTTCGCTGTATTACTGGACAACTTGAGGAGGCCTTAGCCACCATCCCCTCCTCTCCCGTGAAAGCTGCACTTCGTTTTGATCCGATGGCCAAAAATTGCGACTCTTTTTTTAGGGACATTCCACGGTAACCGACGGGACGTTCAGGCAAACCTTATTTAAGAAAGAAAACGTCACTAAATAAATAACTAACCATATATTTCAAAATGGATTGATGAGACCTCCAGAAAAATGGTACAGAAATGATAAAAATGTGTTTTAAATAATAAAAAATAAGATGAGTCCATTCAATTGTCTTCATTTAGTTGGTAACTGATGGGACAGAAAAAATACCATGTTCTTTACATAGCAAAACGAAACTGCAAACTTTGTGAAAGCAAACCAACAAGATTAGTGAACAATTGTTTTCTAACATTAAAAAACAGCATTTGAGCATACAGAAAAAGCATAAATAATCAACTTTTACTTTTAAGCACACTGGGGCAGTTAGTTTGAGTAACTGACGGGACATAATCTTGGTAGCTGATGGAAGGTTGTCAACATGTGCTCACTTCCAAGATGGTCGCTTGGTACATGCACTACCCTTTACAACATAACCATTAATTTTTGTCCCAGACGTGGGATGTCCCTTTAAGTGAATTTATATGTACACGCGTATTCGGTTAAGGTGATCTTGACTTGAATGTCAAATATGCCCCTTCTATTCACAGAAACCACAATATAAGTCAGGCAAAAACAGCTGAACACTTTCAGAAAAGTATTACCATGCAGTTAAATAGTAAACATAATCAACATACGACTATTATGCAACAAAATGTGGACCTGCAGCAGATGTTCGTAACGTGTTGGCAAATTGAGGATGCTAGACGCAGGTCCTTTTAATTTATAACATTATCCTAATAGTATGTGGTTATGTCAGCAGAGAAATGTACATAAAGTCAACTCATTTCATCTTGGTGATCCAATACCGATGCACTCTTGCATACACACGGTATTTTTATTGAAGAGAAGAAAGAAAAAAGAAGAAAGGAAGAAAAGAGGGAACGGGGACATTGACATTTTAGTCCAATTATTTTAAGCCACTCACAGAAACATCCACTTTCCTTCTTATTCATTGAGTTTACATTAGCGGTTTCTTTGTTGCAGCTGGTTAAGTACATGTGAGTAATCCGACTGCTTCAGACGCATAATTATTCTAAGATACCTTAATAATTTGACGCTGGCGTTAAAAAAAAGAGAGGGGGGGGGGCTGATCTTTGTGTATCATTTGGTTGTTCAGTGTCGCCTTGTAAAAGAGAATGCTAAAACACAGGAGAACAAAAGTTTTTGCACAAGTTCAATAGCACCAAATCAGAACAAAAGAACAGGAAACGCCCACAATAAGGAGGTTTTCTCACTCCTAAGTGACTATTTGCACATGCTGCCAAACTGTATTTTCTTTGAGTTTTTGGAAAGTTTAATTTAGGGTGTGGATTAGAGTTACAGGCAGGATCAGTATTAGATTTGGCCACAACAACATTTTCAATGGCGACATAGCCATAAATACCTTTTTTTTTTCTCGGAAATTGGCGCCAAATTGGTAAAGAAAAAAAAAAAGATTTTATTGTGAGGATTTTGGCGGCACGACTCAAAATTGTCCATATTTTTTTTTGTTTGGTCTTTTTTTTTTTAAAACCTGGATGTCAGCGTTTATATAAGATATGTGTGTGCGTGTGTGCGTGTGTGTGTGTGTGTGTGTTGATTTTATGTCAAGATAATGTCCTGGCGTGTTTACTGGCCCCAAAAGTTCACAACTGCGATTTGAATTCATCACTACTCGGTAAGATCATGATAATTATTAGGTCGTGAACTAAATCATGACTTAGAATCGTGACTTTACTGGCCTCGATGTTAGATAATAACATTATCAGATATGGGCCACGAAGTCTAGCCTGAGAGATAGATGGCAATTAATCACCTTCATGTCTGTGGGGTAGCACAGACTGTGACAACTTCTGGACATCAGCATTAAGAAATAGTAAGAATTACCATGCAAATCTGGCTATTCAAAATAATGCTTTGAGATTTTTATTGACATCTATATATCTTCTTTATTTTATTTGAAGGCAGTCATGCATTGAGGTCAAGGCGGAAAGATACATCACACTTTATCTAAAACACCCGTAACAGAAGCTTTTCACAATGTATTTTCTGCCTTAGCAACATTTTTGTTCACTTTTGCAGGACTCTGTGATAAGGTTTCATATCACGGCAACCACCTGCCCTCGCTGAGCAAGGCTACATCCCCAGATCCGGCTAAAACATTATCCAGGGTCAAACAGAATACAGACCTTGGAGAGTTTCCAGGTAGATTAAGCGGACGCGAGAACAGACAGGCCTCTACCCGCCTAACAAGTTTATACAAGTTTCCCCACTCGGTTCTTGGCGGAGAGAGACGGCAATGAGAACAGTGAACGGGGAGCCATTCATGAGAAATATTGCAGCCAAGTCAAAAGAATACCATTATATGACACCAAATATCACACTCCATTTTTATTAGGTCACCAGGATGCATGCTGGGTCCGATTTCATGGATAGCTTCACCGTTAGAATGTACGAATCATAAATCTGAGGGTTTGATCTAGGCCTTTATCTCATGAAAGGAATATGGGAAGAAACCTACTACAACACTTTTCAGATGAATGAAACGAAAACTGTAGACCTTGGATACATGGGGCGAAGGTGTGAAAAGGGCACCATGATTCATGGTTAAATCGCAGAGTTGGTAATATTGTGGGCAATATTACTTGTGGATCCCACAGATCCTGGGATCACCAGGTATAGCTATCCGGCCAAAATTCCCCGGGCACACTAACAACTTGACGGCGTCCGTGAACGTTGTCGTAACTTCAAACGTTCGCAAAATCACATTTCTGTTTAATACTTGTAACTATGTTCTTGGCCATGCCGGGCCGTGGAATGTACGTAATGTTTATTATTTCTATTGTTTATAAAATAGTTTAATAAAGAGGCATAGGACAAAACTGTTTCAAAACTAAAAGATATATCGACTTTTAGACCTTATGGAAGACTGTCAAAACAACTTAGGCCCTACTTCTATTTTACCGCATAACTTTATGAAATGCGGGTAACTGAGTTGCTGATAAGAACTGATAAGATATTTTTTTTTCTATTTATCATGTTCAAAAGTTAACAGATTAAATAGATAATATCACTCAGCACAGTGTGTACACCACAGTTTTGCATTGGGAGCTCAGTTCATGATTTATTGTTGCGAATTTTTGGGGTTTTTTTTCCTTGCGACCAATATGATTTGTTTTTTCTGTCTTTTAAATTTTTCTTTTCAGCACCAACTTTACTGTTCTTTGTCAAACCAACTTAGAAAAGCCAAATATAATTATGATTTATGCTCCCTGAAAGAAAGTTCTCCCATCTACAACAGGTAAACCGTATGATAGTACATAATAACAAGGTAGACTGTTAAGACATTTTAATCCATCCCATACCCCATCCACAGTACTGGTCCCAGGATCAAAACAATAATTCACATATAAAATTAAAAAACAACTCACCATCATTCATGAGAGTCGGAAAACCACCGTACATCTTTAAACCTTAGCTTGGGTCCATCCAATACCATTATCAATTTAAACTCAACATCAAATTAATGAACCACACGTTTGAAAAAGGTCACTTATCATCATTTGCCAGATTCTTACATGCCTTATACATTTTAATACCTTAGTTTGGACCCATCCTAAATTCTACTCATATAATTGCCAACATCATAACGATAATCCACACGTTTTTAAAAACAGGTGTCTTACCTTCATTTATGAGATTCCTACATGCATCATACATTTTTTTTTAAACCTTAGTTTGGACCCATCCTAAACCCTATCCAAATATCCCAACACAAAATAGTAACTCGTAACTCGTACGTTAAAAACGGGCTACTTACCATCATTTACGAGATTCCTGAAAGTTTCATACATCTTTGATCCGTAGTTTGGGTCAACTCTGAGAAATTCTTTCTTATTCATCCTGCAAAGATCATCTCCTGTAAAGTTTCTGTAGGCTTCTCCTTGAAGTTTGGAGCCGTCCAGATTTTCCTGTTGGAGAATTACAAAGAGTGATGGGGTAAACGAATTGGGGCTAAGCTGTACTTGGAACTGACCTGACAAAATATAAAAACCCACAAAACATCTGTGGGGTCACATCAAGGCTTGAAGCAAAATCAAAATATGGCAAAAGAAAAAGGTGCACGTAGCAAAGCCTCGCGTAAGAAATAAGTCAGGAACATTACATCTGAAAATTCAAGTCTGGAGCTCCCTGTTAAGTACGCGTATTTGTATAACATTTTACGATTTTGTTATTAATTTGTTGAATTTTCTACCCCTGTTATATTTTTTTTCCAGACGAAAATCAATCGATGGAAAGCTTGATCAGACTTTCTTTTACCTTTGCCTTTCACTGTATCGCATCTGTATTATTTCTTTCGCGAGGCTTTGCTACATACAACTTTTTCTTTTGCGAAATGTGTAGCCGCCCAACAAAATAAGGCACATTTCGGCAGTACCTGATTCGAGAAAATCGCTAAAAAGCGTCATGAGGTCAATTTTATCGATTTTGCGTTTTCAATATTTTCAAAAAGTTTAACCTCTTTACTGTTCCTTTTCCAAATAATAATCCTGTTTGAGAAGTGTAAATGCCTCAAAACTGCGTTTCAATCGAGTCGTCATCAATAATTTTGACTAAAAGCTGAAACTTTAAAAGCAATTTTCTCAAAACTGTGGTTGTGTCACTTCCTGTCTTTGATAGGCCATATCCTCTCTGCTCATTAAATTACAGCAATATTTTTTTACCAAATGAAAGGAGTTTGAATAACCTATTTGGTGATACCAATATCTCCATACCACCAAAATGCATGAAATGCCTCATTGTGTCAGGCGACTACACATATTTTGACTGTGGAACTGACCTGGAATGATCCCAAACCATGTACATTGCTACTGTTACATCATCAAAGAAAGAAGCGGGAGAGCACGTTCCCGACCATTCCATGAAACAAGATGACTAAGTGCAAAAAATTGACAGGGATGGGCCGGAACGTGTATTCACTGAGACATAAACAAGTCAATACAGAATCATTTTCATCACTCTGCATCTTCCTACAGTTAGGGACAAGATCTACAATTTGAAAATTTTTGTTTCTTTAATAGTTATGAACTTTTGAGAAGAAACAATCAATAACAACAGAAATCAGGAACAGAAATGGCAAGCCCCCCCCCCCCCCCCCAAATAAAAGAAGGAAAAGGAAAAAAAATTTGACTGAAACGAAAGGAAACCGGCAGGGGAAAAAAAAAAAAAAAGTACAGAAACTTTTCGTACGACTGGGGGAATCAACTGGGGTGGGCGAGGTGAAGAGAAGAACGGTCAGGAATAGCAGAAATGAATAGCATTATAGTATTAACATGAAAGTTATTTAGAAACTGATCCAGGAAGCACGGGCATAATGCAGAAACACATTCAAAGTTCGGAGAGGCATTGACAATTAGACCAACACCTGTTTAGTGGCTAAAGAGGAAGATGGTAATCCCCATGGCGTTCACCGAACGGTAGATCTAGTGAATAGGGAAAGTTTTTTTTAGTGGTGCTATAAATTGTGTTGACACCGCTGGAGACAGTTTGCAAGCAAAGAGGAAGTGCAAATCTTCTGAGAAATCCTTTTATTGACCCCGGCACGAGCGGGCCTGGCGTGAATAAAAACGTTCATTTTTTTTGTTGTTGTTGGTTTTTTTTTTAACACTGTTGATAAATTGAGGACAGCTCGGTAAACTATCGTAACTCTGATTTTAAAATTTTTCCGGACCAAAACAACAGAGTAACTTTCTATATGAGACTTAATAGTTCCGATATTTTAAAAACGCTTTTTAACCTTCGGTTTTCTGAATTTAGACCCAACTTACAATAAAACCTGTCAAAGGGAATAAGAATACCAAACATCTCAGTTTTTGAAAAAAAAGTCCAGCTCCGATAGTTTACCATGCGATTTACGATGCTCCCACCTCAAGAAAGACACGGGAAGAAACAGAAGATTATCGTCCCTTGTGGAGAGCTTTTGAGGGCTGAGAACACCATGCGGATGAGAAGAACTAGGGAATTCCCCAGGAAGCCCTTTTGGGGACTAAGAAAGCCAAGAATAACAGAACAATAAAGATAAAGACAAGAAGAACAAGAAGAAAGAGAACGAGACAGGGGAAAAGTGCACAGGCCAAGAGCAGAAATTCTCCCAAAGCAAAGACCTCCAAAGAGTCTCACATGCGGACGTCGAATTGTTGTACCTTGATAATATTTGACAGTTTTCGTAATTTTATTTCAAGTTGTGGATGCCGAAATTGTTACATGGTGAATAGAACAACAGATATTATGAGAATCATTACTTCGTAAAAACAGCCATTGAACGTTAGGAAGTCAAGGGCTGAAACATTGTCTTGTTATGACGAGGTTCTCTCCCTCTAAAAATCTCCCTTCAAAAGCTCTCTCAACATTCCTTGCTTTAACCCTTTACTTGCCAAAACCGGAAAGTCACGATTTTCATATTCCTTGCTACTTTTATATATGATTACTACAGACGTTTCAAGTAGTGAATGTGAACCTAAATAGTGAAACATTTCAATTTTCAGCAAAGGACTTTCACTTTTCTGTAATCTAATCAGTCACATTTACAACTCTCAGTTTACGAGTCTGCATGCTGGCACTGAACGACTTAACTTTATGAAAGATATCAGGAAGGCCACCGGCATAATTCACTTGAGATTTGTGCTGTTTAAACTGCTACTGTCTTTTATTTGCTTGGTCGTTTTATCTGTTTAATTTTCTCTGCTGTCAAATTTTTTCCCTGAAGAAAGTTATTACACCGAAAGCTTGAGTTGTTTCTCCTTTGCCTTTGCATTTGTTTGTGTCGTTTCTGTATTATATCTTACGTGAGGCTCTGCTATACACACGCCATGCTACGCACCCACCCCACTCTTGTCATGCTACCCGCCACTGGCAAAGCAAACGATGCCAAAAAGCGATGGACTTTTTTTTTTTTTACAATATTTTACCTTTGCCTTCGTTTGCTGGTGATCTCGCTGCAGTTGGGATTTTTGCTAGTGGTCTTAATACAGTAAACAGTTTTACCTTTTCCACCACAAAGAAAATCCAGTCCAGAACCTCTGTTTTGGTCCAGTGTCGTGGGTGTGTGGTTGTCCATCTGGTCAGGAGAGGAGTTTCGGTCTCAGCCTCGCTCATAACTGGGGAGCAAAGACACAAACACATTAAGTTGGATCCTCTGGCTATGCCAGGCCAGACAGCCATTTTGTGGGCCTCTGGGCTACGGATACTGGGAGATCACTAATATAATTAATAAAAGCACTTTGTTTTTTCTTCTGAATTTGGGTTTTATTGCATTTAATACTTTCCAACATTTTCATAAAAAATATTAAATCTTGTTTTAAGGAGAACGACGTGCAATAGAAATTAAAATAAGGCTTTGATGGATATAATTTCACTTAGTCTCTGGAGGCCCCCAGCTGGCAGAGGCCCTTGATCTGCAGCCCATAAAACCCATGCCTTAATACGGCAATGCCACTGGGCAGTGATATAGTTCTATTAATTAACGTGTTATGTCAATGTCCAGCAAAGCACACAACAAAACAACGAATGAACTTCAAGACATACCTAATGTAACCAGTGAACATATAATTATTAAAACAAAAAAGACACAAAGAAAAAAGTTTATTAGAACTTCGTACCTTCGTACCTTCGTACCTTCGTAGCTTCGTACAGTATCTGTTTTCGTGTGATTACACTGAAAACTTGGTATTGTCACCAAGTGGAAATCCCCAACAACCAAAGAAAACCAAATTACTATCTACTTAAGTACTACATGACAGAGGTTGGACGCCGACGGTCAATAGTTTAAAGAGAATTCCACTTTGAAGCTCTCCAGAGACAAAGGTTGAGGAATTCTAATGGCTGGTCTTATCATGAAACGGTGCGAGTGTATTCTGGAGACCACAGAAGATTTATTTTTTTTTCGACAAATATTCTATTATCTCCTGCAAGGAATTTTAGTTTTACTATTAATCTGAGGGAAGTACTTTCAAATTTTATGTTTACTAAAAATGAATTTAAGATAAATAATCCATTTAAATTTAAACTTTTAAAAATACATTTCCTGGCAACAGAATAATAAAGTTATATCTTATCTTATCTTATCTTCTTTCTGTAAGGTCCTTTGCTCTAAGCGATTTCATGGTAAGGCCAGGGTTAAATGCAAAAACTGCTGTTGCCATTAGAAACTACTGTTTTGTTGTCTAGACAAAACCGCCTACCATCTTACCTGATTTGCTCCTGATAAACGAGTGCTTAAAGTCCTTCATCCTGGGCTCGCTTCCAAAGAAGTTGATTGGTGAGTCTCTCGGCATATAGTCGAATGTAGTAGGCTCAGTTTTGATATTGACTGTCTCGTGCATATAATCGCTGTGAGTGTTGTTAAACTGAAAGGGAATCAATTATTATAAGTAATAATAATAATAATAATATTTGTATAGCACTTCATCCCGTAATCCAGCTCTAAGGGCTTTACAGTCGTTTTACCATTCTCATTCAGTTTACAAAGTGGGTGGATCTGACAAAACCTGGCCAACGATGAAATTGTAATACTTCTTTATAAAATCAAAAAAAAATATTTCCAAGACAATTTCAGGCAAAATATTTTAGGCAAATGAAGAAAAATGGCCAATATTTCATATATGTTTCACCAAATCTCAATTCCCATAGAAAATTCCCCCCCCCCCCACCCCCCACTTCCTTTTTTGGAGGAATTTTCTCGGGAATTTGGTATTTCATCTTAAGCCCGAGTCCGCCAGATCCACCCACAAATACAAATAACACGCTAAAACATTATGCCAACGGTCAGAAACGGCTGTGCTTGCTTTCCACCAATAGAAAAGGTGTGGTTTAAGACGTTTCTTGAAATATCCACTGTTTTGTACATTTCGTAACTTAGGACTCAAGATTGATTCCCGACAGACATAAAAAAAATGTCCATTTTAATTAAATTTCTCTGATAGATTAAAAAACAAAAAGAATAACAACAGTGATGATGTTAAGGGACACTGTAATAATAATTAGTACATTAGATCAGTATTTCGTAGTGGACATGATCAACAACCACCAAGATGATAAAAATGATGAAGATTTTGCACATGGCAGTGAGGAAGACTGACAAAGATAGTGTGGGTTTTGCTCAGTGGATTTTTTGTCCGTGTAGGTGAAATTTTGTCCAGTGAACTTTTTGTCACCTGGGGATACTGTCCCCAGAGGATATTACCGTATAGGTTTTTGTCGCGTGGGGTGTTTGCAATGGACCTGTGTAAATGTGCCACAGGTGTTCTGAGTTAGATCTTGGGGAAAAACGACAAGGTGTCTTGGATCGTATGTTGTACATAGGTAATACCCCAAGGTCTATCACCAACAAAACTCAATACCTATCCCTCGGCCAATTTGAAAAAAAAAAATGTTAGCTATATCGTTCTGAAAGCTAAATCCCGTTTTTCCATCTAATTGGGATGTTAGGCCCTCTAAACTTTAGGAAATACCCAAGATAAAAACGGCCAAAGTGACCTTTTACCATTATTATGTGCAGCGTCGTCTTTCGCTATAATCTGGCATTAACTTTTGAAAATTTAATTATACCAATTCCCGATTATAAATCTTATGAGATCAATAAAAAAAATTAATAAAACATTACGGGTATTTACAGTGCACCCATTATTTCACATCTCATTAATATCATTTTCATGCCATGAGGAAATAGTATGAATGGATGTAAAGGGAAATTACGCGTATTACTTTCTTTCCTGTTTCATAGTTTGGTATTCTTCTTTTTCGGTTCAACTATAAATACCATAATGTTTAATGGCGTATAATTTATGCTATAAGCCATTCCACGTAACAGAATACGGGTTTAATTTTTCTTTTTAAGAGAATCTCATTCTCTATTCCCATTAATATTTTTTCATCAAAATGTTTAAGAACATATCAATGCCGTCCTCATTTTCTGGATAAATCTGAACCTTCGAGGTATTCCATGGCAGGAATCCATAACAACAAAAATTATTAACAAATAAGCCTAATCCGAGAAAGTCCGCCGAAGACCAACTCAAAGTCAAATAATAACGAGGATAATCACAATAATGATATTGATAATAATAATAATAGTAGTAATAATTTACGTAATAAAATAATTAACATTTCGTCAATTGTTGAAAGACACAGCTCTGATGTTATTGTTGTTGTTTCTGTTGTTGTTGTTGTTGTTTAAGTCAGGTTAAAAATGAAGTAAAAGACTATGCACAGGACTTGGCGGGACGAAGGTATGTGGAGCACGCGTGTGCTTGGACACAGACTCTGTAATTTTGCCAAAGTCACACAGGACTTCTTCCCAAGCAACCCACATCCTGCATTAGTGTTTCGCTTAAACTCAACTTTCAATTTCACTGCACCGCTTCTATATTCTAATTTATTTCAATCATTTTTTTTTTAGAAATACTAGAATATCCTATAATGGATTATTCCCACACAACTCATAACTGGTATGATGTCGTGAAGCTCACAGAAAAAAAAAAAAAAAACCCAGCTCATTTCACTTATATCCTCGTCCGTAACAAGAAATGTTGAAGGACATTCGCCGTAATTCATTGTCATCCACTTTGCCTTAATTTGCTGTACTTCCTCCCTCATGTGGCTTCCAATCGTGCGTGAGTGTGTGTGTCTGCGTGTGTGTGTGTGCACGAGCTCAGTTATTGTTTCGTCGCACTGTTGTTGTTTTTGTTTATATCTGTCTCAACAAATTCCCTTTCTCCCCCATGTGCACGAAATTAACAACTGAACTTGGAAGTTCTGAACATTTTTGTTGTATGTTGTCAAGGCTGCATACTCAGTCCTATACAAATTCATATTCAGTTTCAAAAATCATTATCTTTCTGACAAAGATAACATCGCTGAAGAACTCATAATTTTCAGTTAGAGTCTTGTCCTTAATCTGTACTAAAATGTTGTTAGGTGTCATCGTGACATTACTGTCGGTGAGTAGACTTTGTGAACGCTTTTTATGGTCACCATTACATTTATTATGCAAAAACAAAAAAAAGAAAAAAGATCACAAATGATGACGACAGCAATGTAGAACATGTGTTGTGGCCATGAATTAACATGCTGTTGTTATTGCCGATATTCCTGCCTTTAATAGTGATATTATTTATTTCACTGCTCTTTTACGGAAAAACAGCGTACACACCAATAACAAAATTTACAAGGAAACACAAGAAACATTTCTAGTTGCGCCCCAATTTTTCTTGGTTCAGTCTCATTTTTTTAATGTGAAAAAAGAAAGGATTACATCTAGTCTTATGAATTTAAGCCCAGATAGAAAGATCGAGCCACATTTCATCACCATGCCCGAGACAAAGGATACCGAGGAGGTTCAATTCGCCAAATTCCGTCCGCCGACTTGAGCGCGTATCATCCAATTCAACAATGAAACAATCCGCACCACACCCCTTCATAATTGAACGAAAAGGACTAGTCCCACAGAGCTGTGTGAGTAGTACTGGCAGTGTTTTATACGCGCGCAAGTGCTGGATATACAGTGAGAAAAGGAATGTTCCGTCTCGGTATTCTGTGTCTCGGACCATACTATAATGGAATTAGAGGGTGAACGTGCAAACATCTACCACTTTGTGAATACGGGACAAAAAAATTATGAAACTTTGGGGATCACCTCAGTTTTGACGATTAGTTTCTCTTTAATATTATCTATTTACGATTTTTTTTTTTATGGGCTGCAAAAAACAAAAAAGAGATCTATGCATTTTCGTCGATTAAATTCAAAGAATATGATCGGAAATTTCGTTTTTCGTCTATATTACAGACTGCTGGTCGAAAAAGTGACTCAGCCACATCTGTGTATTCTGTTGTAGTATTAAGTTCTATTAATCTTTGCATCATATTAATCCTTAGATTTAGCCAAAAGACAATCGAATTAGTAAACAGTGCTATTACCCGTCGACGCGTCATGGGTGATGACAGTAAACCTGATTAAAATTTAATGGCACGGTTTTCATTAACGCAGCCCTGATGACAGTGGCGTGCAGATGATACTAGTCGATACAAAAACTGCTTACTGTTAAAGATTCATTATTCATACTGCTTACATTAACCTGCAATTGAGGCGAATTTAATACCCTGAAGTCTTAAAATGAATTAGAAATTGCCGTTGTGTATGTAACAAATGGAACCAGAATGTTACGAATGCACTTTAAACACTAAAAGTAAATTAAATTATGTGTCCATTAGGCAATAGACCTTTCATTTATGTGATTAAAATTGAGATGCCATTGACTGCAATGCAATGTTCCGTTGCCATTGTGGCTACAAGTAATTTAAAAATTCAGAGAAGAGCAAGTTCTGTGGCGCCAAGTGCAAGGACTGAATTAATGAGCATTTATCAAATTACTTGTTTTTCTCTCAAAGAATAATATTAGAAATAAATTAACTAAGGCGTCGCCCATTCTATTAGTCATACAAGTTTTTAACCAATGTATAGCAACGATGTTCATCGCATTTTTTTTCTTTGGGGGGGGGGGGGGGGGGAGTGTGAAATGATGTCACAGTGTCCTGAGACTTTGATCAGTTACTCACAAAATGACTCATTCAAAATGCGTATCATGCAGACCTGCATGTAAATTTACTTGTACGCAACTGGTTACGCCAATTTTATTCTGTCTGCGCAACAACAAAATAATCCCACAAACGCAAAAGAAAAAACATCAAAAAAGTAAACTTGATACATAAAGGAACAAACAATGTAAGAAAATACTAATTGTTGTAACTTTGGATTGAGATCGATTAAAACAATTCGTCAATGTAGGCTTTACTGGGGACAGATCACGAACGGAAACACGTAAATATGTTGTTAAGATTCTAGCTTAAAAAACCAGAAAACTAAATCTGTAAACTTCTGCTAATCAGTCACTATAACTCACGGAGACACATAATAATTAGTGATGATTTGTGCTTCTAAACAAACATTAGCACAAAAATAAATATTATACTAGTAGTTTATAGTTTTCAGTGCAAACAGGTATTTCTGTGGTGACTACAGATTTCCACACAATCACAGCCATTATATAAAGTACCGGCTTTTCCCATTCATATTTAATCAGTGGATTTAATCAATTGACAGTCCAGGAAAAATTTGGCAGTCTCTCCGATTCCACCTTGACTGCTGCTTAAGACAAACCTGACCACAAGCATAACCACAAGTAGAGCCAATATGCTGGCTGGACCAAGCTAAAGGCTGATTCATTTTTCATATTTCGAGCAATGGCGTAGTTGACAGCTACCGCTATCTCTCTATTTCAAACATGAGCTGTTGACTTAGGTGCAAATAGGGGGCCAACAGCACTAGGCTAAGGCCCCTGAGAAACAAAGGACATCAATGTACATCTTAGGTGCAAATACTAAAGCCAGTGATCCTCCTAAAACAAAGGCCTCAAACATGCAAAATTACTAGACAAAAAAAATTACACAGAATTTATTCAAACCATGACCGCCCTCAGCTAAGACAGACTGCATAAAATATAATCATTTTTATAAAGTAAATGAAGTATTGTTAATGGTTACCAATTTTTCCTTATGTTCTTTTATGATCATTGCAGCTAAGATCAGCTTTGTAAGAATGAAATCGCTTATAAATCTAATTCACATTAAAATTAAGCCAATATACAGGCAGCGCATCAAATAATTCCAGTGGTCAACACTGCGAAGTTCCTTGGCTTAATCATTTTTTATTAATTATTTTGAGATTGATCCCTACTGTCGTGTGGTAACTTTTTCATTTGTGACTTATTAAGTGTTGTTTTCAGCTTCTCATTGAAAATTATTTGTCTCATATTATTTAGGAGTACGTAATTTACTTTTGCGCTTTCCAGGAATTTTCTGTGCAATATTCACTTTAAGAAATGCTACCTTCTCACAAACTTTTATTGATCCTCCATCTATCGATGTCTTGCCGTTTGATATCAGGTTCGGTCAATTTTTTAAATTTATTTTCTTTTCTTTGTTAGGGGTGGTGGTGGGTGGGGGGGGGGGGGAGTAGAGTATATCAAATGTTTATCACATGGTTAAAAGAGAACAAGAGAAATAAAGCAAAAAAAGTATTACGAGTAAGCTGTATTTACGTTATTAATAATGTTGTTAGTTTCATAAGACATTCACCGCCGGGAGTTTTAAGGGTGATTTTTTTAAAACCTGCACCGTGCACAATTTTTGGATTTTCAATTTTGAATTTCTTTCCAAATATTTCGAAACTTTTTTTCCTTGCCAGGGATATAATTATCTAGACATTGTCCTTGCTGTTGTAGCCAACTGGTGTCAATTTCTCGTTACCAGGCGACAAATAAATAACCACGTCAAAACACAAATGGACGCACGCAAACTCGCTGGGTCACGTGACATCTCGTTTGTTTCCCACTAGCGAAGGGATTGAAGCGTAGTTTCTCAGCCACCAGCCCTACGTTTTACATCAGTCCGACGTAGATTTCTGCAAGATTGGTAGAATTACTGCAGGGGCGGGCTCCCTACATCAAACCGATGTTGGCGCGACGTCGTAACCAGCGAATCTCAATGAGAACGATATTATCCCTATTTTCACATTTGACGTCCATCCTACCCTTCGGAGTTCCGTAAAGTGGCCGGGTGGGTTCCTTCGAGCTCTGGGACTTGTGCTTCTATATTTCTTTATTATCCAAGCTTGTATGTCTTCCTTAAAAAGCAGATTTTAACGTTTTAAACATGTTTCACCTTCCTATTTCTGTTGTTGTTGCGGTTGCTATTTCTGCTGTTGTCGCCTTATAAATCACGCCGTTCGGTTTTCTGTCATTACAATAATTTTTAATTTCGGTATATATTTTTTTTTTGTTTGTTAAAAATGTTAGTGTTTAATTGAAGACTGTTTTAATGATAAACTGTTATTGGTTGCTGCAGTTAGTGTGGGCTGCAAGTGTTTGTTCTAGTAATAGTAGAAAGTGTGTGTTTTCACTTGTTTCTTTTACTTTTATTATTATTATTATTTATTTTTTGTTGTTGTTGCTTTTTTATTGTCCTCATGTTGGTTTCCGCTGTCAACAAAAACAAAAGGGAAGTAAAAGCGGCATGTAAAACATTGTTGCTTGTGGCTGAACTCCCGCCAGTGCAATTTCTTTTTCTTGGAAAGCTTATGTGTCAAGAGGTTGACATTTGACCCCTGGAAACAAGTCACTAGCATCATTAACTTTTCAAGTGTATGGCCACTTCACAACGTGTCTGTGTTCCCATTGTTCATTCAAGTAGTTCAAGTTCCCACATCTTTTTCTTTTATTTCTGTATATCATCCTTTTAGGAAAGGGATGAGGAGAAAAAAAATCTGAGTATGAACAGACGATAAATGCGGACGTGTATGACTATGTACTAGCGCTGGGAGAGATGTCGCAGGGTTTTGAGGCATGCGGCACGAGCTGTAGAAGGTATTCGAAGATGTTGCAAGGATTGATAGGGATGTTGGAAGATGTTGCACGGATTGGAAGGGATGTTGGAAGATGTGGCACGGATTGGAAGGGATGTTGGAAGATGTTGCACGGATTGGAAGGGCTGTTGGAAGATGTTGCAAGGATTGGTAGGGGTGTTGGAAGATGTTGCAAGGATTGGAAGAGATGTTGGAAGATGTTGCACGGATTGGAGGGGATGTTGGAAGATGTTGCACGGATTGGAAGGGATGTTGGAAGATGTTGCAAGGATTGGTAGGGGTGTTGGAAGATGTTGCAGGGATTGGAAGAGATGTTGGGAGATGTTGCACGTATTGGAAGAGATATTGAAAGATGTTGCAGGGATTGGAAGAGAGGTTGGAAAAGATTGCAGAGATGTTTTAAAATGTTACAGGGATTGGAAGAGATGTTCTAACAATGACAGGGATTGGAAGAGACTTTATAAAATATTGCAGGGATTGGAAGAGATGTTGGAAAAGGCTGCAAGGATTGGGCGAGATGTTTTAAAATGTTACAAGGGTTGGAAGAGATGTTCTAAAATGACAGGGATTGGAAGATACTTTATAAAATATTGCAGGGATTGGAAGAGATTTTGGAAAAGGTTGCAAGGATTGGAAGAGATGTTCTAAAATGTTACAGAGATTGGAAGATACGTTACAAAATATTGCAGGGATTGGAAGAGACGTTGGAAGATGTTGCCGGGACTGGAAGAGATGTTGGAACATGTTGCAGAAATGTGGAGGGGCTTCGGAAGATGTCGCAGAAATTTAATGATGATGATGGTGATAGTGGAGGTGGTGAAAGCCATGACAATGATAAACATGATAATGACAGTGCCGAGAATGAACATACCAGTGATGTCTGATAGGTCACGGGTCTTGCAAAGCTCATTGCCATGATAAATAGTATCGGGAACACTTAGCTCTTTCTTCAAACGTGGCGTCTTCAGCGGCTTAGATGCCCTGCCTGATAGAGAAGATATATCATACATTAAAAAAAAAAATAATAATAATTATAATAAAATAAAGTCATGTTTTAAAATACATTTTATGATATTACATTATACAAATCATTTATGTAGTGTTCGAGAGGAAAGTTGTCAGATGAAGGAGGTTTACCTTACAATGACAAAAGGCATGGTAAATTGACGCCTGATGTGAGCTTGATTTTTTGGGGTTATATTTGTTTAGGCCGATGAAATGCCTCGGTTTCCACGTCCGTGTTGTTTCTGAGCTGCCCTTGGACTTGAGCTACTTTTTTAACCTAACCAAGAAGGAAGTGAAACTTTGTATTCTTGGTTTAACCCTCTATTTTTTCTTTTTTTTTTCTTAATTGCTCCAAAGATGTACAGTTTCGTCATCTGCATTGTAGAATCTATTTCTGTTTCATTGGATTCCGGTTTCGTTGTTTTGGTTGTCTGTTACATTAGATGTAGATTTTTGTTGTCTTGGGTGTCTGTTACATACGATGCAGATCTCACTGTTTTGGTTGTCTGTTACATTAGATGTAGATTTTGTTGTCTTGGGTGTCTGTTACATTAGATGTAGATTTTGTTGTCTTGGGTGTCTGTTACATTAGATGTAGATTTTGTTGTCTTGGGTGTCTGCTACATTAGATGTAGATTTTGTTGTCTTGGGTGTCTGTTACATTAGATGTAGATTTTGTTGTCTTGGGTGTCTGTTACATTCGATGTAGATTTTGTTGTTTTGGGTGTCTGTTACATTAGACGTAGATTTTGTTGTTGTCTGTTACATTCGATGTAGATTTTGTTGTTTTGGGTGTCTGTTTCATAAGATACAGATCTCACTGTTTTGGTTGTCTGTTTCATTAGATGTAGATTTTGATGTTTTGGTTGTCTGTTTCATTAAATGCAAATTTCATTGTTTTGGTTGTCTGTTTCATTACATGTAGATTTTGATGTTTTGGGTGTCTGTTTCATTAGATGAGATTTCGTTGCTTGCTTGTCTGTTTCATTATATGCAGATTTCACCTATTTCTTTTTAACCCTCAAGGTTCCATATCTCACCAGCGATTCACAGAAATTCATCACTAGGAACAGTTCCCACAAGAACTCAAGGCGAGAAAAGTTATTTTTATTAAAATCTACAGTATACACTAAATCAACTAAATGATCACGAAAACCCTTTAATTATGCTCCCAAGAACAAATTGTCACAAAATCAGAAATGGGCCGGGATCTAAAAGGTTAAATGATCCGGTATCAGTTTCGTTTTCTGCTACTTTACGCCATTGTCAAATAAGAATTCGGCATCGCCGCGCTTAAACTGCGCAGTTCGCTTTTGTAAGTTTCGTCTACAAATCCAGACCCGGTCAAAATCGCACCCCAAAAATTATGCAACATGATGTGGAAAGGATGAAGTGCTAGAAGGTTCCGTGAATCATCCTCATTCCAAAAGTTTCCAAATCCTGTTGCCTTTGTTCTGTTTCATTAAGGTGGTCTTAAACTCTACTCGACAGAGAGTGAACCGACAGAAAAGCCTAAGAAGAGCCGCTCCCTTCAATTAGTAATGCTTAATCACTTCTAAGTATTAACATAGCTTATGTATGATAGTTAATGTTCTTTAAAAACAAAACAAACAAAAAATGGGATATTCCATTTTTTGGTAAGCTTTGAAACTTACAAAACATTTTCAGGAAAAAGAAAAACCCCCGCGCGCCAATTTCTAATACGCAACTATAATATTTATAAATAATACTAATATTATTACTAATTTTATTATTATTACAACAACACCAATGGATTTAATCATAATAATAATTATCATCATACAAATGATAAAATAACCAATGTGGAGTACATTTGGAGATTACAGCCGATTCCAATACTTAATTAAAAATATTACTTTCTGCGTCTTCGTCATTATTATGATTTGATGTTTAATAAAATAAAGCGGCGAAAGAAAGAGATGCGAGATTCGCAGCCATGACTACTTGGCAAGTTTATGATTTGTCGTTGTTTGTTTGTTGTTGTTGTTGTTTTGTATATTTGTTGTTGTTGCTGCTTTTATTGTTGTTGTTCTTGCTATTACTGCAACTGTTTTTGTGGACATATACATTTAATAGTTAGCTCCGTCATTACTCCTTAATATTGATTTTCAGAACTATGCGATATTTATTTCGCACCTTGTATTTTGTGTACGGGTGAATTAGAAATACATTTAAAAAATCAGGGTCTGATTGCAATATTGCTGGGTCGCCGTTGTATTTTTAACTGATTAAAGTTAAGTGAAATCGACAAGTGAAGGTGCAAAATAAAATGCAACCCTAATTGTCACACGTTCTGCAGGAAAAATCAGTGAATAATTTGACAGATTATCATTTTGATTTATTTTCTGGGATCTCAAAACTTAACATTTAAAAAATGTGTACATTTCTTTGTCTGTACGATTGGGCTTCAAAAATCTGCTTTAGAAATTAGATTTAATTTAACATCAGTAGACAGGGGGTTTTTTTTTGCGGGTTTTTTTTTATAAAAATATTTTTGTTGTTATTGTTATTGTTGCTGTTTTCTTTTCAATCTCTTGGGCATTGTGAAAAATCATAACATTGATAATAATGATAAACATAAAATCTCATCACTCATTGTAGAGCAATCTCGCTTCCTGCGCCATTGTCAATCAGTTGAGATGAATTGCTAGTAACTTCTATCATAATGATGAAACTGAGTTTTGAGTTCTGAGTTTGGGTTTAACTGCGCGTCTGCATGATAACGGCCACTTTGTGCTTTCGACAGTTTTTGTTGAAACGGAGAGAACGTAGGCCTAACTACGTTACGTGATAGTTCCATTTTTTCCCCCTCTGGACCTTGAGTCAAACAATATGGTTTTCATATCAGGGATTCTGCTCAGAACAGGCATTGAGAACTGTCAATTTGACAATCTCCTCAATTACCCAAGGCTGACCTAATTAGATTTTAGAAAACTGCATAGTGGTTGTGATTAAAGCTACACAGTTGGATTTGTGATGTGGCCTGATATTCCTCAAGTCTTTTGATATCTGTTAGAAAGATATAAAGTCAGCTGTAGGTCGAAAGTGACAGGAAATCTTTAAGAGCTGCACAATTATCAAATATCACGGGAAGAATTGAACTTTAAACAACATATAGGAGAACATTATTGATTGCTGTTCTCAAATTTTAATCTTTATATTCTATGCAATTTAACTGTCTACAGTGTTAACAGCGGATTTAAAAACATACTAATGGACACCTACAAAAAGGCAAGTGATTGCTTATTGCCTTTTCCAGAGTTTAATCATACTGTGAAAGTAAAACAAAGTTTGGATCTTTTTTTTTTTTTTTAACATGACGCGTGTTCGATCACATAACTTGACTACCTTTGTCAACTCAGAAAATTGACGTCTCATCTTTGGTGCAGAAAGGCCAAATCAAAAAAAAAAATGTTCTTTTTAGAAACAAGAAAATAGTGGAAATAGGTCAGTAAGACAAGGATCTCAACGCCTCAATAAAACAAGAACCTTATTAATAACATGACGCACATACCCAATCTTCCACGTACGTTTTCACGTAAATACGGCATTGTCTAAAGTAGGTGCCGCCCTTCTGATGCATTGTTATTTTTAATCACTGACGTCTTGAAGATTTCAAGTATATACTGCTACTGGAGCTAATTATCGTAATAAGTCTTGTATGAAATTTAATTACACGTAGTCTACCAGTGATAGAAATAAAGAGGCGGGGCGGTAGGGGCACAGACAGCACTTTGTCAGCTCTGGAGAGAAGGGACGGTTTGCGGGGGGGAGGAGATATGCGAGAAGGTGGAGTCAGAATATCAGTAAACATTTGCGTAGCCAAGGACAACCAGTCTGGGAAATGATAGGACATGGCATGTTTTACGAAGAGGTCCCAATGTCCTAATCTTGCATCGGGCTTCATCTGTTAGGTTAAGGACGGTGAACAAAGACAGTGCAAACAACCACAATGACGACGTCACAAAGTACTACACAAAGTATTATTTTGCAGACACGTAGAAGATCTGTTGGGTCGCAGTAAGGCTCAGATAAAGTAAAACTGTGGCGAAAAGAAAAAGTTGTATTTGGCAAAGTCTAGCCTGAGAAATAATACAGAAACGATTCAATAAAGTGCAAAAGGAATTTGTATCGAAACGAAATATTATAAATTATTGTATCGGTCTTTAAGCATGGCTTTGCAATATACATGTACACTCTTTTCTATGTAGACGTTGCACTAGCATGCGCATACACATATTAAAGATGATGTTGTTATTAAGAGTATTATGCCCGTAGTAATAGTGACATACAGACATCTCTTACTTAAGACCTGTCAACATTCTGCACTCTGACAACACCGATGTTTAATTTCATTGTGTATGTGCACAAATTTTAAATTTTCCGAGACGGTATGAGACAAAAGAATGGTATTTTGATAACAATTTAGCTAAACTGCTAATATAAACTGTCACCCTTGAAAGACATGGTTGATTATTTTCATAAACAGTGGTTCTGATAACATTAGACACTTTTGTGTGAACTAAAAATTGTTGTAGCAATTCACAATGAACTGAGACATTAAAACAGCATGCACAAATGATTTTCATGAAATTCTGATGCTCATAGGCGTATCAAGGCGTCGCTACAAGAAAATCGACACCAGCAAACTTTGGTAAATAAAGAGGATAAAAGAATGGGAAATATCAAATAAGACGCGACAAGTTCGAAAGAACACAATAATATTTATTTTAGAATAAGATATATCCCTAACAAACCTGAACGTCCGGGTGCAGATGTACTAAATGATTAAGCTGAAGTTTGGGCGATAAAGTGCAAAGAAATAAAATCAATAATGTTTAAATTTAGTAGTAATTGGTGTTTATTTTATTTATTTTTTTTAAGGACAGATATAACCTTCATTTGTAGCATTTAGCGTGCGCATTAAATGAAATCAAATAAGGTTATTGCATGCAGAATCAGTTCTTAGCGTTTTGATAACAATGCAAAGACATGAAAGGGACAATTAAGATTACTTACTGACAGTTATTTAGCACTGTTCATAATCACGCTTTACCAGTCTATATTTTCACAGAATAACTTTGCTCACATGAAATTTAACGAAACTTATTCCATTGCAGCCTTCGAAATTCGTTTCCAATTAATATGAGTCAAATCTAATCGTCTTTAAGAGAAATCGCTTCTGTTCAGCGATCTGTACTGATTCAAGCCTGTGTGTAAGTCTTTTAATTAACCGCATTTTATCGTCCAAGAGTCTAATTATTTCATTTCGTTTACTGAAAAATATTTCTTGGGCTACAACCAAGACAGTTCCTTCGTTCAACAGCCGTAAATTTGGATACCGTGAACCGGACACCGAGGTCCTTGGATATCCGAACGTTTCTTTCAGCACAAATTTCAAATTTTACCGCAGTTCATAATTATTTCCACTGCGTCATTATCATAAGGAGATTCCTGATAGTGTGATACCTGCACGATGGTGGCAGCACAATAATGTCATTGGTTTTGAACACAAAACGCGACCTTAGTTCTTATTGTTTGCCAATTCCACTTTTTTTCACAAGTTAGAAAATCGACGTTAAACTTTAACGTTTACCGCTTCAGTATTATAATAAAGTGTTAGAATAATCATATCGGAACTGTGAAACGGCTTGATAAGTGCCACAACGCATTTTAAACAAACATTTGTTTCACCTCTTCTACATACTTAAAAATGTACAGTTTTTCAGAAAATGGAGATAGAACAAACATGAGCTAAGGTCGTGCGAAAATCATCAGCATAAAATGAAGTATCAGCTTGCCAGGTTGCAAAAATGCACCTGTTTAAAATTCAAATTTTTCGGTCGCATTCGCAAATATGATAATGAAGCTCGACAGTTTAACCTCACAAATTACAGAATAGGCGATCGTCATCGTCTCTGTGAATTAGTATAATAAATGTCGTAATTTCAATCTCACGGTAACAGATCCGATGTGACGCGCACACTGTCGACTTAAGGGAAGATACCACATAAGCTTTAAACCAAAATCTTGTAGTTTACAACATTTCGCGTTGCATTTAGCTTTATTCTTTGTTCAGTTTCCATTTTCTGGTGACCCAAAGAAATTGTTGTTCTTTGTAAAAAACGCATAAGCCAGAGCTTTAGCATATTTCATTCTATAAAATGATGCTGAAAAGTGAAATTGAACCAGAATAAAGTATACAGTCTTTTTCCGGACAACGGGAGCACGCCTGAAGCAAGCACAAAGATTCCTTTTCATTCATTAATTTTTGTTGCTCTTCTTCTTGTTAGAATTTCATAACCAGTCTTGTTAAGGGAGGAACTGATTTAATTGTTGGTTAAGTATTGTTGTGGTATAACAATCATGATTGCAGTGGAGAATGTTTTTCCTGTGTGTGGCGTGTTGGGCTTGCAAACTTGTGTATATTTGCTTATGTGGTGTGTGTCTTTGTGAGTGTGTATGTGTGTGTCTGCCTGACGTGTAAGTGAATGTGTGGTCTGTGTGCCCACCAGTGTAGCCTAGTGAGTGCAAGCTTGCAAGTGGACGGTAGGCCCCAAAACAAGTTACACGATTACGTTACAGTTGTCTGTTTTCATCACTCATTCATAATCAAACATTATTAACTTTCCAATTCCAAGAAAAATTCCATAATAATTCAAACAATTAAGCGTACATACACACGGCTCCCCCCAAAAATTAGTGCGTACCGTACATAAAATACATGTACCTGAAATCCTCCGTTAAGCTCCATGACGCCTAATCTCTACAAACATTTAAACCGGGCGGTAAATAAGTTTATTAGTAATGAAAACAATAAATTATTGCGTTTCAGGGGTCTGCAAAAATGTGGAAAGTTGAAATGCTCAAACAACACTGCACGACCACGATTATCATCGGACTTGACAGGCCTAAAACAAGTGGTTCACGAAAACAAATGAAACTTTTCTTTGTTGGTAGACTCAGAAATTATAATGTCACACTCTATGTGTAGGCTATTCTTTTGAGATTTATTTCTTTTCAAAGTTGATGTTATAGTGTTTTGCTATTATTATTATTATTATCATCATTAATGTTATTATATTATTATTATTATTATTATAATCAGTGTTATTATTATTATTATTATTATTATTTTGATAACTCTTATATTTTGTTTTACAGCATAACCAAACTCTGCATTTTTCTGTCCACTGAAAAAAAAACAATTATTATACAATGTGACTAACATGCAGACAGATAAAAAAATAAATCATGCCATGTAAACTGATAGGCCTAAGCTCTTGCAATATCTGCTGATTCCTTATTACCTCGCATGGCTTAGATTAGAACAAAAAATTATTTAATATATATAATAATCTTTGTTTCAGCCATTACTCAACTTCAGTTCTCCTGCCTTAAGATCGAGGGAATGTGTTGAGAAATAATAGGCCTATCTGTAATGTGCTTGCAGTTTTGATATTGCATTGGAATATTGCATAATTTTTTTTATATTTTTTTTGTTGTAAACAGCGATTTGCAATTAAACAAACAGTTCATACACTTATGTACAATGCAACATACAATTTGTTGAAGGTCTAGACTTGTATCTGTTGCACAGGGTGTTCCTTTGTGATAATTAGTGCACCCGACAAGCTGATGTATCAGTTACAATATCAAGTGAAATATCACAGACAAAATAATTTGTTAGCCGTGCACAAAACACAGCTGTTGTTTTTGTGATTGTGATATTATCTTAGCATTGGAAAAGGATTATTTCTCCAGTGATGCAATAATTCTCCAGCTTCTAGTTCACTGTCACTTTGTTTTGCAGTTGGTGTAATGCGGAAGTCTCAATCTCACGGAGCAAACGGATCCAACTCCATGGACAAAAAAATCCTGTACTGCAAAGTTTTTACCGAATCGTTAAGTATAACTGGAGTGCTACTTATTAAAGTTCTCCTATAGAATTTCAAAGTGGTGATAACATCTAAATACTGCACGGAAACCACGTAGTACTAAATTAAATGTATCCAATATACTCATGCAAGCTAAATATTGTGAAAATCACAGAAAATCTGTGAAGTCTCAGCAAAGGCTTGAAGCGAAGTCAAATTGTGTCAAAAAAGAAAAAGTTGTGTAGTAAAGACTCGCAAAAGAAATGATACAGAAACGATGAAATATAATGCAAAGGCAAAGGAAAGACAAGCCAAGCACTCTTGCGGTGCGATGATACCGCAAAGTGAAAACAAAAGACTTGGGTTATAAATATAAAAGAATGAAAGGATTTGCATAATGAATAATTAGAAAGGCGGCATGTTGTGCATTAATATTTCAAAAGTTTTGATCACGTACCCTTTGCGCAGATATGCAAGCTTCTCGAATGAGCTCAGGGAAATGGTCATGCATGCCCACCCTAGTTGATGATTTTCCAACAAGTGATTTCCACCGAGACTGGTAATCCTTATGAAACGATAGACTTGCGTACAAAACTTGTCATCAATGTTTTAGAAGTCCTTTGTGGAAGTATTGTCCTGCACTGCGGCGTACTAGTTACAGCTTAAAGTTATTACTGAGACTTCTCAGGCCAGTGAATGTGCGATGATCAAAACAGTTTCAGGTCGGTTGTTGCATAAAACACAGCACAAGTTATGCATATATTATATACTTATAATGTATGAAGATTTCTACAGTCGACCGTTTCACCCCGCATACATTTGCAATAATTGGACGAGCGAGCTGGCTATCACGATTCTTAGATAAAAGGGGAACGCATGGGCATGCAAGTTCCCCAACCAATAAAAAAGCTAGCTTTACTTAGTTCGGGGAATTTCGAACCGCTTGCCACTAAGTATGACAGTCAGCTTTTGGCAAGTCGTTCAGCCTGGCGACCGCCCAGCACCAACCCGCCCCGCGTGTGCGTGTCACGACGGAGCCCCAGGTAAGGTGACCCAGCCAAGCGGGAAAGCCGATAATTCTAAAATTAGCCAGGGATAGCCCAGGCCCGGATCTGACTACAGTAAATACTTATCCGAATCGTGCACGACGTCCCCAATGCTTGAGTGCACGAAAAAAAAAAAAATTAATAGTAATAACGAACGGTGTTGGGAATTTTTTTAAAGGGGGGTGGGGGGCAAACATCAGTGATTTCCTGGTTACTTACGGATTAGAAAATACACACACACACATACCCACAAATCACAACTTTACCACAAACACAGTTAAATAGTGTGCTAAGATGCGGATCTTTTTGCATTCATGTTATCTGGAAAATCCATGCAAAAAAAAAATGTAGAACTTGAAAATACATAACATATCCCAACAAGGAACACAACAATAACACAATTGCAAAAAAAAAAAGCTGCAGCCTGAATTATAAGGCCTACATTTTGTTTGCAGCCACCAAGGAAGTTCGTGCACCGATAGTACTGAAACCAGTAATAACTGAGACTTTCGAGACATTTTCAACAGCATAATAACACTTAAATTAGTTATATCATTACACGGCCAAAACTTATTCCAATGCAGTATTGTTTCCAAGCTCAGGATTAGGCAAAGGATGGGGAAAGATTAAGAGCAAACACACACTAATAATAAGATTAGCAACCAGGTGAACCATGTCTTGTCAGGGGCCATAACGTGATGATAACCTCGCTTGACATAGAATGTTACAACATTTGCACTGTGCTCTGATAATTTAAAAGCTTTCTTTTGTTGTTTTCTTTCTCCCTCCCACACTCCTCCACCACCCCATCACGCCCCATCCAGCGCACATTCCGCAGCAATCTTTATTTTCAAAATCACTCAGCTGTTTCTCTCTCTCTCTCTCTCTTTCTCCCTCTCTCTCTCTCTCTCTCTCCTTGTCTCGCTCTCTCTCCCTCTCTCTCTCTCTCTCTCTCTCTATCTCTGTGTCTCACTCTGTCTCTCTTCGTCTCTCTTTGTCTTTCTCTCTCTCCTTACTTCTCTCTTTCTCCCTCTTTCTCCTTGTCTCTTCCTCTTTCTGTCGCTCTCTCTTTCTCTTTGTCTCTCTCTGTCTCTGTCCCTCTCTCTCTCTTTGTCTCTCTCTCCCTCTCTTTTTCCTACCATCCTGCTCTCTCTCTTTCTGTCACTCATGTTTTGCCAGCACGCAATGCCTAATTGTTCTTCTGTTATTCCAGTTTTCCACAATAATTTCAATGTTTGAGCGAAGCCTTTTACATATCTGTTCCTACCTTCTTTGCATTTTCTGTGTTTTCACTTATTTCGCAATCCTACTGTGTGTCTTGTCTGATACAGAAAGACCATTGTTAAAAAAGAAGAAGGAAAAAAGACACATAGAAAATCTGTAAGGTCGTCACTAGGCTTGAAGCAAAGTGTTATTATAACCTTTCTGTACTATTTCCCACGCAAGGCTTTGCAATGTAACAAAGGTTCCGTTTTGCTACATTTTGACCCTATACAATGTACATGTAGATCCACTATCTCAGAGATTAGCCATGCGCACTTTTGATGGCATTCATAATGTTGATTCATCCACATACACGTTCAACCAAAAAGCCCAGTGTATTGTACGCAATGTTCTTTCTTTGAATCGCATAATAATCTTATCGATCACAGCACATGCAAGACGTTTAGTGCTCGGGCAAAAAGATGAGGAAGATGATTACTGATGAATTTCTACAGGATTCACTCACAGATTTGAATACGCCATAGAAAAGGACGAAGAACAGAGGGGATCATGTGGGGTTTGTAAGACTTTTCTACACCAATGCAGTGACTGTGAACAAAACCTGAGGGCTGCACAGGAAATCTGGGGATAATATGCACACTAATCGTCATTTGAAGCTGGTACATTCTTATTTCGCAATATTGTAAACGATGGCAGAAGAAGTGGGAGATATTGTCCAACTCCAATGTTGTATAATATCTTTTTTTTTTTTTTTTAAGGAAACGTAAGTGTATAACAATGAAGTTGGCCTTTGTTAGTGACTGGTCATTACGACTGATAAGGACGTTTGCTCGTGACAGCCAGCGTATTATTAAGAGATCAGCGAAAAGACGGCATCTCATACAATTAAACTGCACTAAATTGCTAAATCTACGCCATTAATTGTATCTATACTGGCGTCTTGGGTGCCCATTTCCAAGCAACTGGCCACAGTGACATGTTCCTTTTCAAGTCTGTGAAGGATAGTGTATACAGAGCATTATTAAGGACCTATCCGTCGATTCATCCATTCTTTTAGCACAGATCTCCCACACTCAAATTTCGTTCCAATCAAATGAATACATATTGCTCAATAATTCTGCAAGTATGAACTCAGAATGATGATAAAGAACTGAGATGATAATTGGCACTAATTCAATAGAAATTTCAAAAAAAGTAAAAAACCTAGGGGTTTACATTGATTCAAATCTTTCTATGTCATCTCAGGTTAGTCACCTCATTCGTATTCTATACATGGAAATCTGGAAAATTGGTAAAATCAGACATCTTATTTCAACTGAAACTGCGGCTGTTTTAGTAAATTCTTTTGTACTTTCAAAGCTTGACTATTGCAACTCCCTTTTGGCTGGAATTTCACGAAAAAATATTAGAAAACTCCAAATTGCTCAAAACAATGCAGCGAGACTTGTTTTGAAGAAAAAGAAAAGAGATTCAGCACTGCCACTTCTGCAGAGTTTGCACTGGCTGCCAGTCGAGAAAAGAATAATGTACAAATTGTCATCCATTTGTCACAAATGTGTCAATAATACTGCTCCATCGTACCTAGTTGATTTAACTGATTTATATGTTCCATCTCGTCAACTAAGATCATCATCTGACACTACAAAATTGAAAGTACCTAAAATGAATCTGTCCACTGTAGGAGAAAAGTCCTTTTCATTTCTTGGCCCTACCATCTGGAACACTCTTCCAAAGACAACCAGGGAAATTAATGACATTGGTTCTTTCAAACGCCATCTGAAGACCCATTTCTTTCAGACAAACTAGGCTAGGTGTTTTTCGGCAGCAACAATAGTAAATATTTTTGAATTTCTTTTGTGTATGCGTGTGTGTGTGTGTGTGTAAGAGTTTGTTAAAGCGCCCAGAGCTTGTCATCGACGGGGTTGGGCGCTATATAAATGCAATATATTATTATTATTATTATTAAAGTATATACAAAACAAGGAGTACAGACAAACTTACATTAATGCCCTGTATCAGAGCCTTCTTTATGCATTGTCACGCTGGGCAGTTGCCCATGGGTCCCAGGGGTTTGGGAGGGGGGGGGGGCATTATGCAAATTTCTGAGTGGTTGCTTGTGGGGGGGGGGGAGCTGACCGCAGCCTAATGTTTTGCCCAGGGGCCCATAATGATGTTGAAAATGCCCTGCACTGTATTTGTCTTCTTTTCCTAGTGCTTGGCCACCCTGGTGAATTTTTTTCTGGTGCTCAGACTGTTGACGGCTTCCCCTGTACTGACACTAGAACTCATCAAATTAATTGCATTTGCCGAGGATCTGTTATTAATTTCCCGGCATTTTTTCTCAAACACAAATTTATGAATATCTTCAAGAATTGTTCAAGTACTTGTAATACTCTGATGAACATGTGAACATGCAGACAATGAACAAATGAAGGTATCCGTGATATTCACCACTTACGGGTTTCCCAGCAGTAGTTTTCGTTGTGGTTTTTTTTTATTGTTTGGGTTGTTCAGCTGAATAGTTTTGCGACGCTTGAGAGTTCTTCTTGTTCAGCGTTGAAGGGCGTGCCGACACCTTTGTGAATATGCAATCAGCCCTGAATTCTTGCCAGAGACAACTACAGCTGCTTAAGGCCCGGCGCGCACTATCCTGTTTTGTCTGCTGCACGGCGTGCAAACGCAGATTTTTGCTTGCTTGGCAAAGAGTTTACAGTGCTGCACACCACGCCAAAGATTGCTTGCATTGAACGGGTGGCCAATTTTAACATAGTGCGCGCCGGGCCTTATCCATTCAAGAAACTTTATGAACGATCGCAAACCGGTAAAAGTTTTGGCAAGTTTTGTAAAACGCCCTTTGCCATGCACAGGTTTACGTACAAGGTTTGTTTTTTTTATTATTGAAGAAGGAAGGGTATTACTTCAAGGAAGAGAGTGATTTTACAGCGCAAGTGCCAGTCGGGCGTGAACCATGTATTCAGAAAGATATTTATCAAATAATATACTTCAATGGAACGTCTCATCACTACCGGGTGTAAGATAAAGTGTTTTTTTTTTGTTTTGGTGAAAGGACACTGGAGAAGTGGAGGGCACCGCAAACTGACGACTGTGGTTGGTGCTTTTAAAATACAACGGTGGGATAACCCGTCACTTGTGTTGCCGGCTTATCTGCTCTTCCGCAATCTCACCACAATCGGGGGTCTTGTCGCAAGTTAGGGGGTTGGGGGGGGGGGGGAGGAGAGAGACGCGGTTTCACTCATTAGCACTGATTGTTTCACTGTGAGAAACCCACTAAAATTATTGAGCTAACTTTACGACCGGCACTTTCAGGAAGTAAGATGATCCAGTCAGCGTCAAGGAAATAGGATGGTTTTTTAGTCAGAGGTCGGGAAAGTTAACATTCCAAATGCAACCGCGATGTTTACCATGCTTTAACTTGAACATCGCAAACTAATTCAGTTTAGCACTTATTTCACATAGTACTTTGACGATGTCAGGACTTTGTTTGTGGAGGTCCCAGTCGCGCGCACACACACACATGTAAAAACAGCCTTGGCGTTGGGCGGGGTGGAGGGGGTAGGGGGGTTTTATTATTCAGTTTTTTGGGTGGGACCTCTTGATTTGGAAATCTGGGAGGGGAACGTAGGCCAAAATAACTTTATGTTTGCTCAGGTTTGGCAGTGGCATAGGGTTTTTGTATGGTCCACCCGCAATTTTCTTGTGAGGCGGTGTCATGATGGTCCCAAATGTTAATGGTTTACTGCGTTGCTACATGGTGCAATGTTTTTTGAAAATATGCAAATAGTGGGCACGTGGGGTGTCTGGAGAAATATATAACATGGTATGCGTGGGCGTGTGTTTGAGCGTTAGAGGAGATGGCTTATCCGTGATATGAGACTTTAAACAAACGTCATTTCAATCGTTAAGAGTAAATGACTTGTGTATGCAAACTTGGGATGGGTGCTAGAGTTTTGTGGTCTGTAAGGAATGGAGAAAGATGGAAAGCTGTTCAAAGTGTTATATGTTTTTCGTGCACAAAAATATGATTGCTTAACTGACGTCATTTTACCATTGACCACGTTGGGGTCACAATTTGAGCCCAGCCTCTGACCACACGTCGTACTCCAGGCTGCAAAAAC
Organism: Onchidella celtica; assembly: GCA_963931925.1. Taxonomy (NCBI): domain Eukaryota; kingdom Metazoa; phylum Mollusca; class Gastropoda; order Systellommatophora; family Onchidiidae; genus Onchidella; species Onchidella celtica. The sequence goes on along the minus strand of OZ007575.1, from coordinate 42,926,926 downwards.
GCATTTTTCACCGCGCCATGAACTAAATGCTGTCTTTATGCTGCACACCTACGACATTCCACAGTCAAAATTCTCCGGACGGGATTCCCTACACCCATTTCACACAGGTCCGAACTGGGCAACATGACTTCCTGCCTATTTTGAGACTAAAATTCCACTTTCAAGTAGAGCTACCGACGGACTGCAGATTTGAATGGATATTTCCCTCTTATTCTCTTTCGTGCTGGCAAAAGAGCATTATGTGCTACTGATTAATGAAATTAAAACCAAAACTTACACGCAGAAATGTCTCGGTAAAAAGGTTGATACTGGCAAACTATTGCAGATAATAAAGCCACAGAGAAACACAACAGAATGCACATTTCGAGGCTGTGGCTGTAATCACCCCTCTGGCTCTGTTCGTTTACTGCACAATTGGGCTTTATTGTAGAAAGATCTATCTAATTCCATGATCAGTAACTAGATCTGCAAACGAGTGAAATTCGCTAGAATTATTATACTTGGTTTCTGTTAAAATCCGGTCTAGCAACAGGTAACTGGACAAAGAAATTAAAGGAAATCGATCGTTTTTGCTGTTGTTTAATTCTAAGGCAAGAACCCATTGCATGGGAGACCATCGATAAAGTTCGTCCGTTCGTTTTTCATTGCTCATCGACGGTGCCGCAGGAAGAAAGAGCTTTCGGTCTGCAGCCAGCTGGGGCGCCTGTCTTGGCGTAAGGCCGTGGGCCGTTAGAGCTTCTTTGATGCCACTGATACCATAAATGACAAATTAAATGTACAAAATTTGAAGGAATAGAGAAATGGGGAAAAGCGTGGTTTGCTGTCGTTAAGTATCCCTGCGTTAAGTATCGACGTCATAATGTAAATGAGTATCCACCTACTCAGGTTCTATTTCCAAAAGAATTGGAACTGTTATTGTGTGGTATTGGGTAATACATCCATTCACTCATGTACCATTGAAAAGAGTGTGGAAATTACACGGCTCAGTGGGCGGGCTACATTGGATTGTGAAATACCAGAACGCTTGTCATTCGTGAGTCTGTGGTTAGATCTCTGCAATTTTTTACATCCTTATTCATTCAACATGAACAAAGCCTGATCAGCTCTTCAGTGATAGTAGGGTTGTCCAATAGAGCCTCGCCGGAAATAATGGTATAAAGCTACAACATGTTCGTGAGGCATGTTTACTATGTGTAAGATTGTTTTGCTTCTTTTGTGGCCTTGTTCTGTATGAACTTGGAGATGGAGGATTCTGATGGAATAAAGAGTTTTAAATGAAGTGATCTTATCAGAATCAAGGCTTCGTACGATAAATAATTGAATTTATGCTGCTTCTTAAATAATAAAGAACCAATGAATTCTGCTCCTGTGTAATTAAAAAAGAATGCATTTGGTCTTGTATAATAAAGAACCAATGAATTCTGTTCCTGTGTTTTAAAACAAGAATGCATTTGGTCTTGTATGATAAAGAACGAATGAATTCTGCTCCTTGTATAATAAAGAACCAATGAATTCTGCTCCTGTGTGATAAAGAACGAATTAATTCTGCTCCTGTATAATAAAGAACGAATGCATTTTGCTCCTTGTATAATAAAGAACGAATGCATTTTGCTCCTTGTATAATAAAGAACGAATGCATTTTGCTCCTTGTAAAATAAAGAACGAATGCATTTTACTCCTTGTATAATAAAGAACGAATCAATGCATTCGCCCCTTGTACTCAATAAAGAACAGTCTGGTCCTCATATGATAAGGAAGGAATGAAGCCTGCAAAGGTGTAAGACAATATTGAATGCAAATTAAAAGTTCACACTGCATATCATGCCCTAAATAATAATTGTATACTCTCGGGTAAAAACAACAACAACAACAACAATTTAAAACTATGGCAGTCCCTAGCAGAGAAGTTGAGAATTTCGTAAGCAAAACTAATTATCAGCTCTCGAAAGACCCCCATTTAAATTTCACATTTTCTAATGTAAAATGGTCCCTACTGGACTACTGCACACATCATCCTGTTTGCCCGCGGTAAGGCGGAGGAGGATACGAAACATAAATATTGACTTGAGTATTTTCGGAAAGTTATTTTTGGCCGAAGTTCCGTGTTGAGAAATGGCTTGATTAAACGATGATGTAAGCCTGGTCGGCCTGGTCTCTTTCAGTATTTTGCTCTACATATAACTTCAGTGTTTTTGTGCGCTCATGTGAATTCGAAAGCAAACTTCTGTCCAGAAAACGCAAATGAAGACACATTTTGGCTTCACTGCAATATCACGCGTGGGGAAGGCTTGGTTTAGCTATACTTTTGGTGTCGACCATGGGGCTTGCAGTTGCATCATCCTGCACGCCTGAATGGTAGATGAGCTGTTTATAACATCCTGTTGTGAGTTACAAAACAGACATGGTGATCTGCAGCAGCGTATCTCACACTAGTTGTTTATTCCGACCCACGGAACAGCAATGGCACGTCAGCCTAGACCAACCTCATCCTGCAGGGGTTAACAGTTAACGTGGCGAACTATCCTTATTGAGGCCAAACTTCAATTGTATTTGCTCAATAAAATAAAGATTTTTCTTTTAATCAACAATAAAAATAACACACTTAAGAACAGAAAATAATGAAATAGTGCACGGGCACGACCAACTCCCTTTAGCTCAGGGGCGGATCTGCTTATGAAACCAAAGAAACTTAAGCCTCGGGGTCCTTTATCCCAGAGGGGCCCTGAAGAAACGTTTTTTTAATGAGTGAATGTTGCTGGTTGCCAAGGGGCTCCGTAACAGTTCAACCTTCAGGGTCCCAAACACGTAGATCCGCCACTGCTACAGCTCCACTGACACATAGTTTCAGAAACACTGATCTGGAGCATGTCCCCGTCAACGCCCGTACGGTTTCCTCTCCCGGGCGGAGAGAAGAGGACAAAGAAAACTCTCCGAAAAACATAACACAAATAGCCAAAACACTCAACCATGGTCGACTTGATCTTCTTCTTTCACTCACAAATTGTATCCGAGAACACCTTTGGTGAAGGGAAAAAAGCTTCAACGAGTTGGATCAGTGGTATTGTTCACAATTCCCGAAATATTATTATTTCTATGATTGTAATGCCTGAAATTGGACAGTCGTCTTTCTCAGAATGTCTCTTCCGATTTTTTCTCATAATAATAAGAATAATAATACAAAAGAACAAAAATAGCAACAACTGATCCCCGGCTTTGTGCACGGAACATTTTTATTCCCATTTAGTGATAAGTCAACTGTGTTGGTGTGGATGATTTCATCTATTCCCTTTATCTATTCTTGCATTTTATTATCGTAGTTACTATTAACTGCCATGAACGTGATAAAAAACATCTTGCAAAATAATTATTCTTTGGACCAAGCCTAATGGTGTATGTAGATCTACGTCACACTGATAATTACACTTGGATTCCATGGAAAGACTAAAGGTACTATTTGTTACACAATTCTTTGCAAAAATACACGCCTGTGATGAAGTCGATTCCTGCTCAGCAATGCGAGACAAAGGCACAGAACGAAATTCCGTTCACACTTTTCAATTTTATTAGACGAAAACGTCTCTTTTCTGCAGCTCAAAAAATCATGAAAACGTAACATTGAGGACTCCATTTGTTCCAAAATAGATGTCTCCACGTAATTTATCGTCAAAAATTCAGGCCGTACACAAAATTTCATAATTTTTGGTCACCCAGTCACTACGTTAACTTTTAGCTACTTACATGTTCACCCTCTAGCTCCAATACAGTATGATTATTATCGGGGCTTGGTTAGGTCTTTACTTTAGGAGGTTCGCTGCCCTTGGCATTCACACCTCACTTTTTCCTGTTTTTTATTTTTCTTATTGTGACAAGGATTAATTTTTTAGATTTTTGTCCGGGCAGTGGCCTTATGCGGCCTGCTCTTCACGATTTCCAACTGCCCAAGGAACCTTTAAGGTGCGCAACATGCATACGGGCCCTCCGAAATTTCGTCCTCATCCGAAAAAGACTAGGTGCTCTATCGGGATTCGAACCCGATACCTTCGGCACGAGAGGCGAGCACCTTGCCTCTAGACCACCGTGTCCCCTTATCATCGGGGGTAGTGGTGGTGGGAGCTTATAAAAAAGCAGAGGGAAGGTGGGAGTGGGAAAGAAGGCGCTCTTGGGGTTATACGGCCCATTTCAGCACACGCAGGCCACATCAAAGAATACCCTTAAACCCATGTCAGGTGGTCAATGAGTGAATACTACTATAACAAACAAAAAATCCGCGAGTTATTGCTTAAGGTGTAGCCCCCCACCCCCTTCCCGTGCAGGATCCGAACCTGTTGCACCTGGCACTCAGGTCAGGCCGTTCCGCTACTACACGCAAGGAGAAAGTAATAGAATTTCAGACAGAGCACTGGGGATCTAGAAGGTTTGCTTCACTTTCACGGCCCGGCCTTAGTTCAATCAAAAATAATAGATACAATAAGATGAAACTGCTGGCGCGTGTAATGTGCACAGATTTCTCACCTCTCGCTAGAGGCGAATGCATGGAAGTCATGAACAATGTCCTATTTTACAAAGGCAATGCTCATAGCTCACTGTTCAGCTATCGCTGAAGGTCTCGATTGAAGTCATTCATTTTATAACTTTAACTCCAGTCGCTGTAAGATTTATTTATTTTTTTTGTCGCAGTAGCAGTGTAACAAATCGGCATCATTAATTTATCATTACATCAAGCATTCTCTTCACGCAAAGCGCCATGGACCACGCCCCCGATCAGTGCGCAAACTTTATGCACGATTTTTTTTTTTTTTTTAGAGGCGCCCAGGAGGGATTGTCTCATTTTATTGCATCTAGTCTCTTTGGTTCAATGAAATAAATAAAAGTAAAAAGAGTGGCATCAGTCTCAACATGCACAGAATTTATCATATTTCATTATAATAATAATACTGTGAAGGTGTGAAAAAAAATTCTGACAGCCGTTCTGGATAGCAATAAGACTCATCGGGTAATGCCAGAATTTAAAAAATAAATGAACAACAAAAAACGATTCTTTCTTTGATTTCAACACCATGTGGAATTTAAACAACAAATTATGCTGGTTTTGTTTAGGTGCAGTTTTGTGAGTGGAGGGAATGGAGACGAGAGAGAGCCTGAAAGAAAGAAGGATAGACAGACAGAGAACGAAGGAGAGAGAGACAGACAGACAAACAGACAGGGAGCGAGGGAGAGAGAGAGAGACAGACAGATAACGAGGGAGAGAGAGACAGACATACAAATAGACAGAGAGAGAGGGAGAGAGAGACAGACAGACAGAGAACAAGGGAGAGAGGGACCAGACAGACAGAACGAGGGAGGGGGACACAGACAGACAGACAGAGAACGAGGGAGAGAGAGACAGACAGACAGACAGACAGACAGAGAACGAGGGAGAGAGAGACAGACAGACAGACAGACAGAGAACGAGAGGGATAGAGAGACAGACAGACAGAGAACGAGGGAGAAAGAGACAGAGAACGAGGGAGAGAGAGACAGACAGAGAACGAGGGAGAGAGTCAGACCGACAGACAAACAGAGAAAGAGGGAGAGAGAGACAGACAGACAGAACGAGGGAGAGAGAGACAGATAGACAGAAAGAGAACGAGGGAGAGAGAGACAGACAGACAGACATAGGGGATAGAGACAGACGGACAGAGACAGACAGAGAACAAGAGTGTGTGTGTGGGAGAGAAAGAGAGAGAGAGAGACAGAGACAGAGACAGAGAGAAATTAAAGTTAAAAAGAGAAAGTTCACAGAAGACACACGGAGCCAATCGTTTTACTGACGTGAAAAGAAAAGAGAAAACAAGTAAACATAGTGTTTACTGCATGCACTATACAACTGAAATATTCCCCAGCGACAGGGACTCTGCACCTTAGAGGCGATGAATGTTTTTGCATCTTTTCCTCCACTCTTTCCCTTCTTTCCCTTTCCTTTCTTTAAACGTATAGTATAAAGCCCAGCCATATCAAATTCTCGTCTGAAAGTGTGAACGATCATAACTATTAGTATTACACGGCTATTTATGTTGCTGACACCAGTTGCCAGAGGTAAGTAAACGACAACGCAATACAGAGCAGGTAAATCCCCAAGTGTGAAAGCCAAGATATACAGACTTACCCTGGACAAAGCCAGGGCAGCTCAGAGGCCTGCAACAGTACAAGGTCCGGGTTCAAGTAAGACACGGGGCACGCCCAGGGTACCGTAACCAAACATAAGACAGTTAAGACAGAAGCGAGAAAAAATGGCATGAATATTGATCATTTCATACAAAGTAAACGTTGATGGCTTTGCGTGAACAGATGTCTTTAATAATAATAAGAAGAATGGATAGCATTTATATAGCGCGTATATCCATTTAAAATGCTCTATGCGCTTTACAGAAACAACCTGGCAACCACAGAGCAGAATGGAGCGCCTGCGAAGCGCTCAACACACTACACTGCTTCTTTCTCTCTCCCTGTCTCGCTCACTCTCTATCTCTCTCTCTATCTCATAGCAAATTGTCACGCAGCCTGTTAGGCGCAGTTCACAACTCACAACAGTTCACAACTCACATCAGTTCACAACACACAACTCAAATAATATTTGAATATTTATTAATAACAATATATATTTAATAATGAATAATCAATTTTGTTGTTGCTGATGGGGGGGGGGGGGGGTTGATATGGATAAATTTTAATCCATTAATTTCAATTTTCAATTTTGCCCGAGCAGCGGCCTTTCGGCCTGCTCTTTACGATTTCCAACTGCCAAGATATCTTTAACGTGCGCAACGTGCACACGGGCCCTCCGAATTTTTTCGTCCTTATCCGAGAAGACTAGGTACTCGATCCTACCCCCTCTTAGGACTAGGGACTTGAAAATATGAGAAAAATCCAATTTCCAACATGCCTGCACTGCCCGGGTTTTGAACCCGGGACCCTTGGCATGAGAGGCGAGCACCTTGCATCTAGACCACCTTGTCTCCTTTACTTGTACCGCAGTTGCCAGAAGTCAAAAGCGCTAGATAATCATTGACTTCTTCAACAGTTTCTCAAAATTGTCTTGTTATTGCAACTTCAAGGTATGACGGTGGTGTTTTGTCTTCAATCTTTTATTGTCCTATTTGAAAGTAACATTAATTACCGTCTTTTCTGACTACCTTGTTATGTACAGCAATGAATTGTACAAGGCAGTTAACTTTACAATGCATTGTAGTCTACCGTTTTTACTCTCACAAGGACAACTGTTTATGACATAGGTGACAGACTGGCAAAGGCGTACACAGTATAGGACATTCACCAAGCATGGGCGTACACAAAGGAGAACATTCGGGCAGGCATGGGTGTATATAACGTAAAATATTCGGGAAAAGCAAGAAGAAAAAAAAATGGACAGAGAAAGCAAACAGTTTAACAAATTAATTCCAAAGTAAAATTTCGGGCCAACCAACCCTTTTGCCCCCCCCCCCCCCTCCGACCAAAGAGTTCCCATACGCCTATGTCGACATACGGTTATTTTTTTTCAGTCTAGAACATTTCCCAGTATCAGCAGCAGAATATTACATGATTCATTCAACAATAAAACCTAACAGGAAGTGACAGTGCTTCGTACTAGATTTCAGTGAAAGTACAGCATTTCAGAGGAATTCATTACATAATGAACAAAGGAAAATTGTGTTTTTTTTTCCCCGGTGAGGCAAGGATTCCGTGATAGAGTTACATGGAAACTACAACAACAACAAACAAAATTAAAGCAACATTAATTAGTTAGCATACTCAAGAGTGTTGTCGAATTGTTCGAGTGCAAAACTTCTGTTTATTCGCCCATCCAGATAGACATAGAGCTCATACTCAGACTTACAATGGCAGCCTCTTTCCCCACCTAATATAGGTATTCCATCCTTCGTGCCACCCCACCCCCTACCCTTTTCTGTGGATTTGTTTTTGCTCACCATCAAAACTGAGCCGTGAACGGTTGTCAGGCAAACATTTGTGAACTTTTTATTATCAGTCCACGATAATAGGCTACTTGCCTCATGAAAGTGATAAACAGAGACGAACTTTGGCTCAAGCATTAAATTTAAAATTATAATTTTATTATCATGGAGTGTAAGTCGCACAATCCAGTGCCTCAAACAGATAGATTTCATCATGAGCTTTCCAGGAAAAGGGCATTATAAAGGAGGTGACGTGACAAAAGATATGATACCCTTCATTTTGGCGCATCCCTCTTTGGAGTTCCGGCATGTTTATTGATTTTTCTAGGAACAGCCGGCAGTTTCTGACACATTCGAACCGTTTCCTAGAAATGGATTGGTTTATGTAAAGATATTACCAAATGTTACTGTTTACACGGATATCGAACATAATTATTCATTCACAACTCTTTGTGGCATCTGGATGTTCCCACAATGAGCTACACTCTGTATCGTGAGTAATATGTGCACAAAAGCCACCAGGCGCAAGGGAGTAATCAGTGATATATATTATTTATTGTGATTGTTACTAACTAATGTCCCCGGCGCTGCCGGGGATAAATCTGTTTAAATAATGGAGCTAAGGGTGAAAGTTCTGCCCTCAAAGGCCCTTTTTGGGAGGGCTTCAAAACTCTGGAAGCACTCTCATCTTCTATAACTCGACTTATTGTGATGTAAGGGGATAATATAAAAATGCTGCAAACTCTGGGTTCATTTTGCATAATGCACACGTAAAATTCCTAACAAACACTTCCGCCTCCATGCTTTTAGAACGGGGACACGCTATTATGATCCATTTTTAGTACCGTGACACAGTTTCCCCTCATCGTTCACTCGCTGAAGGAGGCAATTTGTGGATTAACGAAAACGTGGGTCGGCTGTAAACTTTGGCGAAAAAGGGTTAACAACTAAACAAATTCCAGAGTTGGCGCGGAATCCGAGTCGATACTGATTCTGTCATTGTATTTCTTTGTCTGTGGAAGAACTTTACTTTGTGTCCGAGATCTAGATCATTATAAGTAATAAAGATATTCCCCCCGGGCAGAGCCGGGTAACTCAGCTAGTCTGTTTAAAGCTCTCAACTCTCGGTGACAGAGGCGGATCTGCTTCACCTTGCCCCGCTTCTTTAGGATCATTTTTGCTGTTGTTCATTCAAATTTTGTTGGTTTTGTTTTTTTTTAGATACGCCTCAGTCCCTTGCCCTTTAATGCCTTGCGAAGCACGCCAGCATTCTATGTGAAGATTGTTATGGAATGACAATAATCTTCACTGGGCAGTGCACTGAAAAAGGAACACATCGGCAGGAACTGATGACACCGTGGTGTCACGCGTTCGAGAGAAAGAAAGGATTGGGGGGTGGGGGGGGGGGGTGGTGTGAAGAAGAGGGCGACACAAAGCTATCTAAAAAAAAACATAAAAACTTAAGACCAGTTCCCCACCATTTCAAGTCTCCAAAACAAAAAAAAATAAAGGTTTGCAGGTGGGGAAAAAGGCATCACTAAAATTTTCAGCTAATCCGAGCCAAAATAATTATTAATGAGCGGTGGGAGGTCTTGTCCAAAATTGGCGAGTTATTTTTTCTTTTAATGTTATAGATTAACGTCTAGAATACGTCACACAGTCTATTCGATCATCTCATTTATTTATCACGCAGCAGATTCATCAATCAACCAACCCGAAATAGTATTATCAGTTACTGAAAATTTCCCCGAGCACAAGGTGGCAGACCAAGGCATCTCAGCAGCGATTGGCTGAAATGTATCCAATCACAGCGAAGTTATCTCTGCGCTGTGATAATTATATCCATTCCAATTTCACGACCTGCTTATCGCTGTACCTACTGGTATCACCTGCAGTCATTGGACTGGATTGGTGGTGTTGGGGGAGTGGGGGGGGGGGGGGGAGCTGTCGTTATCACGCCACAGGTATCAGATGTCTGCATTGTGTGGGTGGGTGTTTGTGTGAGTGTGTGTGTGTGTGATTGAGTATGTGTACGTCAAATTTCACATTTTGACACCTTTGACGAATTCAGACACTAGTCTTGAGAATCGTGCCGTATTGAGAAATGCCAACTCTCCGTTCTGTCAATCAAATAGTTATGACTAAAACCATAATTATCAAATCTCCATTAACATGATGCGATATTTATTTTCCTAAAACACACTTTTTTTTCCCTTTTAATCGAACCCTTTAAATGGGCATATCTGTTCCTTTGGCACTAAATTTCCTTATTAAACAATTTCATTCTGTTTGGCATTCTTATTAAGCTAAAAATTAGTGCGTGTAATTTTTTTTTCTTTTATTTGCCAAGTCAATATAAATCCATGCCCTATTAAGGGCTCCACTCTCGTTATACCTTACCTTAATCTGGCTGCAATAGTTCTGATAAGTAGTTGTAAAATGGGGGCACATTGGGGTTTATATCTGCAATCTCAGAAATAACTATGCTCGGAAAGAGTAATCTTGTAAGAACAACTAAGTAATAGCCAAAACACACTGGCCCAACAAAGTAAAGGCCGATTGCAAATTTGGTAATGCACCGACTCATACTTTAATCATGATTATTATTAAGAATTTGTTGAGATTTTTTTTTACTGACGAATTTAACCGAAGGCTGTTACATGGGGTTTCTAGTGTTTGTTTTTTATTTTACGTTTGTCATCGTTTTCTGCTGGCCTTGTTTTTCTTACTTGCCTCTGGGGCTCTCAAAAGGGTTATTTCGGCTCTGAAAAGGACAGTTGCTTTAGCCCTGAAAATGACCGTTTTGCACCGGCTCCACTATCATTTCAAGTTTCATTTTATTTTTCCTTTCGTTCTTGTTCTTTAAATTCAAACGCCTCATGAATGTTGAGTTGAGGTCTCTAACTATGCCCGAGCCATAGCTGCGAGTGGTTTCTTAGCAATATCGCCCACCTCGAATAATCTCTCTAAACGTCCAGTTCTTTTACAATTATTTATATTACGCTCTCACTGACAAAGAGCTGGATCAACATTAAACCTAATCGGCACTATTGCCTAAGGAAATCGTTTGTGCTGCAGAAAGTTTCAACCCCAGTGTTTGCTCACGAATTCCGTACAGCCGATATGGACTTGTCTGCAAATAACAAGACGGGAGCTAGTAATTCATAAACTACATAATCTCAGTATGATGCAGTCAAAATGAACAAACTGAAAGTCTATAATAATTCTTTTCAAGCAAGTTCAGTCCGCGACTGCCATAGTGGGTCATAAATTATATTATCTATAATTATGCATGTAGCTCTCAAGGTAGGGTGACGATCACACCCACGATTATGTTCCCTAATCAATGTTGTTTTTTCTTGCCACCCAACTAGGCCCACCCGACTGCATTTTGTGACGCATAGAAAAATTCAATACGAGAAGAGCTAATAAATGATAAGTGAATCTCTCACTGCAACGAATTTGTTCATAAAGCTTAAGTTATTGATTGCACTTGCACATATGGAAATCTCTACAGAAGTCTACATATCTGTCGTGCCACGACAAAGCTCCGTGGAATTCCAGTGCCTCGACCTTGTATGGTGCATTTGGACTACAGATCTAATTGTGGTTCTGGGGAATTTTTGTTTCTGGCAAGGATTGGAGACATGCCATTGGCTTATATTCATTATTCAAACGTGCTATTTGTCTTGCTTTCAGTCCATGTGAACTGAGTCGACCTTGGTATCTTGGACTTTTGTCCAATCAGCTGTCGCCGCCCTTAGCAAATACGCAAATGGCTGTACGGAAAGACGCAAACTAACGAAAACATAATGTCACGGGATTGAAGCAATGTGTGTATGATAGGCAAAACCCTCAGACGTACAGACGTTGCTTATTGTGAGTCATGCATCTTTTGTTTTTACATAATTATACTGTTTATGCAAGCCTTTAACAGCAGCAATTAATAAGACATTTATTCATTACATACTTACAAAAATATCAACTAAGAAGAAAAGAACGAAACAGGTGAAATAGTGAGGGTGTACGGGTTTGAGAGGCGGGGATATAATGAGTAATAATGACTCAGGTCAGAATCAGAAATGCAATACGGCTTCTTTGTTGGTTTCCTATTTAATATCAATTTTATGTGCCAAAAATGAAGCTGTGCGCGTTTATCATTTTATTTTACGGAGAACTGTTCAAGCGTTTCACGTGAATTTTGCATTGTGATAATCTGACAAGAAAAGTTGTATATTTTATCCATCTCTTTTGATTTCTTGACACCAAACAAGTTTTGAGAATTTTACCATTGTAATAAAATGTACAAGGAAGTATTTAATTCTATTTGTGGGATATAGACTGATGAAGCTCTGAATACCGCCCAAATAGACCGTGAAAGGCGCAAAGTGGCCGTTATCGTGCAGATGCACCTTAAAACCCAAAACTCAAACTCAAACTTCCGCTTGAATTACAAGATTACTATGGAACTTGACCGCATTTTTTTTTTTTTTTGTCTCGACTACGTGTCTGTGATACTATTAAGCATCTTCTCAAGCAGAGACTGTGTGGTTTCAATGACCCATGGAACAGATACCTGTTATTTCGGCATTGAGGCCTAAGAAACAACACGGAAGCTACATCGACATTCAGAAATTACTGAAGGTACACACTACATGCATTCATTCACTTCAACAGGGGAATAGAAAAAGAAATGATCCCGGGGCATGATTGAAGAAAACAAAAAAAGGAGCTCGGAGAAAAAGCATCAAATGGGACAGACCATGCTGTGGTCAAAGACAGGGGTCCCCCCCAAAAAATTGTGTGTGTGTATGTTTGTGTGAAAGTGTCTGTGCTTGTATTTACATATTTCGTTTAGTTATTTTTATTTGAGTATTTGTTTAGCTTTTAATCTATTTATTTACTTGAGTATCGGAGAAAGTTCGAGAAATATATGAAAAGGTGGACACTCTGAAAAAGTTTTGAGAAGGGTATTTTGTTGTCAAAATAAAGATAACAACTTGATTATTATCTTAGTTAGTTTGGCCGGGAATTTTACTGACAGTAATAAATATTCTCTGCAATCGTTACATCCACCATCATTCCCCTACTAAAAAGAAAAAAAAACGACAGTCGAAGGTACGGTCCTTCATGCCAACCGACCCTGAGCTAGTTTACAGGCAAGGTGCTCACCTCTCATGCCGAAGGTACCGGGTTCGATTCCTGGTCGTTCGCAGGCATGTTGAAATTTTGGAGGAAATTCCTGTCCGAGCACCTAGTCTTCTCGGACAAAGACCAAAAGCTCGGAGGGCCCGTGTGTACGTTGCGCACGTCACAGATACGTTGGTAGCTGGAGGACGAGAAGAGTAGGCCTAACAAGGCCGGCTGCCCGCGGAAACTTCAAAAAAAAAGAAAAGTATTCCTACCACGAAAACACACAAAGAAAAACAGAACAAGAAAACGAGGGGTGCAAATGCCAGGGGCGGAGACCCCCCCCCCCCCCCAAAAACAACGGCCTCAACATACAAACCGACCTTGTGTTTTTTCGATTATTTATTCTAAGATTATGGTTAGATTTTCTATTGTGCCTTATCGGAAACTTAACATTTTATAGTTATGCTGACTACATCCACTTAATACACTCTATCAGTCTTCGGTTCCTAAGAAAAAAAACAACAACAATAACTTTCTAGATCAGAATTACTTGTGGGATTAGAATTGCTACCTGGCCAGAATAAGTGTTTCCTAAGCATCAGCTACCTGGCCCGATTAACTGGTTCCAAAACGCGCTGTTACATGGCCGGAGTAAAAATCGTTGGAGTTCACTGGTCGAGATTTTATTTGTCCTGTTGTTTTCTTTATGATTAGATCTAGACCACATTTGGACGTGAGTGGTCTTCCACGTAATGATATTACAATGCAGTGTCCTTAAAAAAGAGGGATGATGTTACACAGCTTCTTCTTTTCATTTTAAGTTTTCAAAACAAAGTTGTCATACTAGGTAGCAGGTTGCCCAAGATTCAATGAACATTCTCTTTTTTCTGTACCAGAAACATCTAGTGACTGACTGTTGTGTGCCTGAAAGTAAAAGAAAAAAGACGGGGATAGAGAGAAAGCAAGAGACGGGTAGACAGACAGGCAGACAGACAGACAGACAGACAGACAGACAGACAGACGGACAGACAGACAGACAGACGGACAGATAGACAGATAGATAGATAAACAGAGAGAGAGAGAGAAAGAGAGCGCGCTTTGGATCCACATCGTGGAGACAGGCGCTATGCAGATGCATTCTGTTGCTTTTATTATTATTAGTTCAATTTGCCTATTCAAAGTCAAACGTAAGAAATGATTGACAGCGGGGTCTGAAAGTTTTGAAATTATAAGCATATATTAAGATATTTTTCTGGGCAAAAACTACCCCAAGAATTCCCCCATCCCCTACTTTCTGCACCCCCCCCAGCCCCCCCCCCCCCCCCCCCGTGTTCAAATACCCGCTTTGCATTTCCACATTTCTATGGCTCATTACTTTAGCGTATACTTTAATGTTCACTGGAGTGACTCGCTAATATTTAACTATTATCAATAATTATGTAGGTCGCTTTTTCTCCAGATAGTAAAATTCCACGTGATAAAAGTGTTATATGAGTGGGTCTGTGAGCGATTTCATTACTTTGTTTGTCTCACATGACATGCGCATGAACAAGACAAGTGCTGGGTGCAATGACCTCGCTGGATCAATACTTGCTGGAAAATACGAGTATTCCAATGCTGCGGGTGGATTGCCACTTCTTACGAGGGCTCTTGGTCTGCGAGTGGTTTCAAGGGATTCCGCTAAGCTTGGTCAAAAACGCGTTCCTGGAACCTTCTGAGAGCGCTGGCGCAAAAAAAATAGTATAATTTATAATTATTTAGAAACTTTACCACAAACAATAATTGTTATTTTGGACCATACATCGCTGCCTCTTTTTTAGTTACATCGGAAGAAGAAATGCGAATGTTTCATTCTTTTTCCCTCTCAAGACGGCAATATTGACAATGTTTACAGAACTAATGAAAATCTCTACTTTCTGTCCATCTGGCTTTCGTCTCCATAAATCATCACCGTTCTCTAAAAGAGGGTAAAACTCAAAAATTCGAAAAAAGCCGATTTTGTATTATATTATGTTCAACTACATTCAAGCCACGTCGTATGATCTTGGTTACAGACTCCCCGGCCCGAAAATCATCAAATAGCAAAATGTCAAAAGCCATCATCTCTGGACCAGTTGTGCTGAAATAAAACTGTTTGTGTGTGTGTGTGTGTGTGTGTGTGTGTGTGAGGGTGTGTGTGTGTGTGTGTCTGTGTGTGTGTGTGTGTGTGATTGTTGTTGTTGTTCTTTTTTTTTTGCTTCTCCTGGAAAGTAGTCAAAACCGGTTACTACAGTTTAAGGGATCGGTGATGATATGAAATCTCCAGTACAGTCTGGCCCCAGATCTGCTGTCTCGCCAAGCTTGCCCGACCCTGTTTAAAGAGGCAGACGATACGGACAGGCGGGAGAACCTCGGACGTGATCGTAACAAAATAACAATAGTTACAGCTCTGACGTTAACGATACAAAAAACAATCAGACTGTTTCTCTGTTATCACTTATATAACTGTTTGTTGTTGTTGTTGTTGTTGTTTGTCTACTTGAGATAACTCCCTAATATTTCCCTATTCTGTTTTAATCTTTAAGGAGAGCAAGCGACTTCGAAGAGAGGTAAGAAGGGGGGGGGGTGGGGGGGGGGGGTTGTGTAACTTGTGCCTGATCTTCCCAAATCTCGAAAAACAAAACAAAACAAAAACAACTGACAAGTAGACAATGAATTGTCGAAAGCCTGATCTTGAATGGGCAGGTCGGAATCAAGCACTCTTGCATGGCGACAATGAACTTTCAAACGTTTTACTCAGACACAATACAAAGACACCAAATGTGACGACATAAGAGTAATTTAGAGATGACCTGTTTCCAGCAAATTTTAACCAATGAAAGGGGGGGACAGGCCGGAACGGGGAAGATAAACCCTGCATGAAATATGTCATCACAAAAGGCAGGGTGATAAGGGGACTTGGGGACTGACAAGTTTTGCTGTTTCAGACCTATAAAAAGGATAGTTCGACTGCTGAGCATGATAATAAGGCGTTTAAACAGAGCAGGGGTTCAGCACGTCATGCAACTTCTTCACCCCGCGGCTCTCCCACAGAGAAAATTCGAGGAAAAACAAACAAAGAAAAATCATTAGTTTGCCCGTAAAACCACACCCCCTCTCCGCGACCATAGCGCCAACATCAGGACGAAACCAAGAAATGGGTATTTTGTCCACACTGTTCTGTTATGTCCTTTCCGTTATTGCAGTTTAACCTAAAGGCCTCGACTTCCTCATTCCAACGCAGCACAAAGTTCCCGGCTCCCCGGGAAAGTTCTATCAGAATTATCCAGGGCTCGGAAAAAGCAGAGAGGAGTTGGAAGGGGAAAATGTTTTGCAGGGAAAGGAAATTATGTCTTACGTAGTCGGTGCCCGGATTGGCCTTGTTTGCCCATTGAACTGTGGAGAAGTTTAATGGTCGGAGTAATAGGGTTAACTTTGGCTCAAAGGCCAATAAAATTTTCATTGGCGAAATGGTCACAGTAGCGTTTGGGATTTTTGGCCAGAAATAGGTCATACATCAAAAAAAAAGAAACACTCTTATGAATATATTATCGAAATGACCTAATCAGCGTTTGCCAAATAATTATCAGTTATGAGATAACATCTTACCACTTTTCAGAATGTTTAATGTTTGTTAATCAGAATTTTGATTTCCCAAATAATTCACAAGGCAAGAGAATATATTTGAGTACTGGCATCAAAATACATGATTTCAGGTGTCACGCCTTGTAGAATAAACTCTCAAAATACACAGAGATATTTGAGTTAGGAACCAGAGTCTTTCATGTTACACTGCCTCATACATTGGGCTCAGTGTTACAGGTTATGTAACGTCTTAAAACACACGGAGTTGACTGGAGTCAGGAACGTCTCACGATTGCGTAAATAATCATGCAATACGTAACACGACTGCACCCAGCTATTTACACACCTTGTCACAGTCACGTTTTCCCACAGATTAAATAATCTACAGGTTAATGGACAGTGCTAGGATTTTATAGGACCCGGGCTACAGAATACTGTGTAACCCGCAGTAATAATTAATAAAGTGATGAATAAATATACAGCTTGTTTTTATATCAAATCTGAATTCTGTTATTGTATATAATACTAATACCCACCGACATTTTCATAAAAATAATACTATTTTATTCTAAGGAGAAGGACTTGCAATAAAAATCAAATTAAGATTTTGATATTGGCTGTTGTTACTTGTATGTACGGTTCCCAAGCGCTTTGCGCTGTCCTATCCTAACCTTGTCCTTATCCTCAACCCTAAATCTTATCGAATCAAAAACCCTGCCCCTTACCCTTCCAACCAAAAAAAAAAAAAGAAGAAAAACAAAAGGAAAATCTGAAAGAATAATTAATTAAGACTGTCTTTAGGAGAGTTTCGGGAGGGGCTCTGTAGCTCTGGAGTCACAAAAGGCTTTAAAATACGTCCCCTCAGCGACAAAAAACTTGGGGACCGTACGTACAAGTAACAACAACTTATGATATATTTAATTTCACATAATCTCTGGAGGCCCTCAGCCGGTGGAGATCCCTGGACTGTAGCTCGTAAAGCTCATGTCTTAATCCGACATTGTAAATGGATCAAACGACTAAATAGATCTATGGTCCCGCTGAAACAAGTTTTGTTTTCTTCTTTAAACTATCGGACACGACAAAATTTTTCTGATTATTCAGTTCATAGTTCCTAATTAGAGCGGTGATAGCAATGGCCTGCCACTTACTCCATAACCAAACGTTTGTTTCTCTATGTCTTGGACTGTTTCGAGTGACTTGGTTAAAGGAGTATGCTGAGGTGAAACTAAAACCTACCTGCCACCTTTTCTAATGTATTTCATGCCCAGATATTGTACTACTAAGGTGACAGAAACAGCGCAGGGTTTTAATTTGGGTGTAACTCCAGTCTTTGACATGGGAACCGATTACATTATCCGCCAAATTATATTTTATACAAATTTTCAATATAATGATATTTTTACTTATTTCTGTTCTTCAAATGTCAAGAAATTGCACAAATTTATTCTTTGGTCTACTTTTAAAAAGATTTTGTCAATACACTTTTTCCATACATTGAAAACGGTATTTTATTTAAATTCAAAAAAAAAAATTGCATATTACAAAATTTAATAAAGGATTAAATGCTAATTAATATTTAAAATTCTTGAGAGAACAAGAAAAAAGGAATGATGACTTGTTAAGATCCTCTTGACAAGCAGCAACAAGAACGTTTTTGGGAAATGTGCTTTTTGTGTGAATTATGTAGATCAAATGAGAAAAAATGCATTTTTTTGGTCAGAACACAGCTTTATCTGCCTCGGTATATCATTTACAAAATTGTCATTTTGAACAATTCATAGTTATTTCTTTGCATTGAAACGTTCAGATGTGAAAGATAAATGAGTTATTTACTGAGAAATACCAAAAACACATAATCAATATTTTTTTTTTTTTTTTTGATGAATTGTAATGCCCACTGCAGGAATTCCCCTGGATGCGTCAGAGGGGTCCTGATTTTATATTTCCAATACAAGCAGACGGACATTTCATTGGCGGTAATATTGGGAAATGGATGCAGTGAGCTGAGCTATAAAGTAGTAAAACTTTAAAAAAAAAAAAATCAACGTTTTTTGTATCTATAATTGTCACGATCAGGATATGGTAGCATCTTATTATTAATCCTCCCTGAATTGTTCAGTGATCAGACGTTTCACGAAAAAAAGAATGACATCAGATTTTCATCATTAGTGAAAATGTAGTGATTGCCTGAAGGCGTGACTATTTTAAGTGGTGGTTTTTAAAAAGTATTTCTTTCAATGTAGATTGGGATATTTTTATCTCTTTCAACACACGAGACGTGATGGTGGTGGAGCCAACAGACCGTGACGGGAACTCCTTCTAAGAAAACACCCAGACTCTTAATTATTTGTACGAGCTCTCAATATAACAGTACAATGTCTACAGGATGTGTACACTACTTTCTGTATCCTGGATAGCTCATCGCGCCAGCTTTGCCATATTACTGGAATAACCCGCATGTATAGGGTCGGATTAAGGCCTTTTGAGCACTTAAAAGGGCTTAGTGCCCCATTATACTTATGAAATTCAAAATATAAAAAAAAATTGCGAAGGGCAACTTTTTTACATGCATTTAATTTTTTTTTCCAAAGCAAGTCTTATATGTCAGCAAATACTTTAATTTTTTTCATTTATAATGTGGTCACTTATTTGTGGACACTGCTTCAGGTGCACCATTTGCAGTTTTGCACCATGTGATCCATGCTAAGACCTGCAATGAAAAATTTCTGTGGTGCCCCCCTTCCATTGACGCTCTAAACACTTGACTAATGGTTAATCCAGCCTTGTGTGTATGTCAATCTAGATAAATGCACTTTATAAAATCATTTTACAGTATCAAATGTGTTATATCATTCCGTCTTGGTCACCGTTTGTTTGACTGATACATGAATTATTTTTTTTTCGTCATGGCTGAATGGAATTTGAATAGAGTATAAAGCCAGACACGGCGGGACATATTTTTATCAGCTTCTGTACACTTTTGTTTATTGGCAAGTACTGCCTTTTTCCATAATAATTTGTGGTCTAGGCAAACCAAACATTTAAGGGGGGGGGGGTGGGGGGGAGGGTGTCAAACATGATATAGAAATTATTATACGTTCCTCCTGCCGCCTGGTCTCATTTCATAAGTCTAAAAAGAAAAAAACCTGAACTTTCAGGAGAACACTCGGGCTATTCATTACTGTACTGTCCCATCCCACTAGACATTACTGTACTGTCCCATCCCACTAGACATTACTGTACTGTCCAATCCCACTAGACATTACTGTACTGTCCCATCCCAATAGTCATTACTGTAGTGTCCCATCCCACTAGTCATTACTGTACTGTCCCATCCCACTAGACATTACTGTATGGTCCCATCCCACTAGACATTACTGTACTGTCCCATCCCACTAGTCACTACTGTACTGTCCCATCCCACTAGACATTACTGTAGTGTCCCATCCCACTAGTCATTACTGTACTGCCCCATCACACTAGTCATTACTGTACTGTCCCATCCCACTAGTCCTTACTGTACTGTCCCATCCCACTAGTCATTACTGTATTGTCCCATCCCACTAGACATTACTGTACTGTCCCATCCCACTAGTCATTACTGTACTGTCCCATCCCACTAGACATTACTGTACTGTCCCATCCCACTAGAAATTACCGTACTGTCCCAACCCACTAGACATTACTGTACTGTCCCATCCCACTAGTCATTACTGTACTGTCCCATCCCACTAGACATTACTGTACTGTCCCATCCCACTAGACATTACTGTACTGTCCCATCCCACTAGTCATTACTGTACTGTCCCATCCCACTAGACATTACTGTACTGTCCAATCCCACTAGACATTACTGTACTGTCCCATCCCACTAGACATTACTGTACTGTCCAATCCCACTAGACATTACTGTACTGTCCCATCCCACTAGACATTACCGTACTGTCCCATCCCACTAGTCATTACTGTACTGTCCCATCCCACTAGACATTACTGTACTGTCCCATCCCACTAGACATTACTGTACTGTCCCATCCCACTAGTCATTACTGTACTGTCCCATCCCACTAGACATTACTGTACTGTCCCATCCCACTAGACATTACTGTACTGTCCCATCCCACTAGACATTACTGTACTGTCCCATCCGACTAGACATTACTGTACTGTCCCATCCCACTAGACATTAGTGTACTGTCCCATCCCACTAGACATTACTGTACTTTCCCATAGTAGACATATTCTATTCAGATTCTATACATTTCCTATTCAAATCCTTTATTGTTCTATGGTTTTATCGTTAATTACCCTTTTTTTCTGTTGTTGTTGTTGTTTTTTTTCCTGGAGGAGGAAGGCGGTTGCCGAAATATCGGCCGTTTTCTGTCTTCTCTTTTAGTTTGCGTTTCATTATATCGTTTGGGTATTATTTCTTATGCGAGGCTTTGCTACATACAACGTTTTCTTTTTGCCAGTTTTTGACATCCCACCTTACCATATAAGGCGTGAAACAGACTAAGGCTGCTGTACACCCAGCGGTATGCAGCGGGCAGTGTCTATTAGGCTAGTGTGAAGCAACATTTATGGGCGGCGAGCCACCACTCTGGTGCCTACACAAGCTTTGATCTGTTTTCACCCCCAGGCGAGGGTATCATGTCTTAAAATGAGCACTTGTTCTTACAAGAACATATTAAAGAGGAATGTTATAATGGTGATTTCCCTTGTACAATTAACTGTGGTATGGGAGTCAGCAAAATCAACATTACATTTAAATAATTATGAACATAAAACATCGAAATAAAAATGCAAATAATTTTAGCCGCCCGACAAAATGGGGCACATTTCGGCACTACCGGATTCGAGAAAATCGGTAAAAGGCATCGTATGGTCAATTTTATCGTTTTTGCGTTTTCATTATTTTTGAAAAGTTTAACCTCTTTACTGTTCCCTTCCCAAATAATAATCCTGTTTGAGAAGGGTAAATGCCTCAAAACTGACTTTCAATAGAGACATCATCAATAATTTTGACTAAAACCTGAAACTTTAAAAAAAATCGTTTTTCTGAAAACTGCGGTTCTGTCACTTCCTGTCTTTGATAGGCCTTAAGACTTAATCTTCTCTGCTAATTAAATTACAGCAATATTGTTTGTACGAAATGAAAGAGCTTTGAATAATCTATTTAATGATACCGATATCTCCATACCACCAAAATGCACGAAGTGCCTGATTTTGTCTGGCGGGCTACACAAATGGCCTACTTTGAAACTACAATGATGTAAATATTTGAGAAACGTTTACAAGACTCATATTTCTGGCACTTTTGAAATCTGTCTTTCTTTATATTTTGTATTTGTATCTGTATTTGTATTTGTATTTGTATAACTCTTTAATCCCATTTGGGAAATTTGCCTTTGTGCCATTGCAGCCCAGTTATAAATGAAGCAGGCACGTCGTCGCCACAGTGCAGCGCCGGTCGGCGGTTTTTTGTTGTTGTTTTTTGTGTGTGGGGGTGGGGGAGATGAGGGGGGAGGGGGAGGGACCGGTAGAGATGAATTTTAATTTAATTTTGTCCGGGCAGCGGCCTGTTCGGTCTGCTCTTCACGATTTCCAACTGCCAAGGTATCTTTAACGTGCGCAACGTGCACACGGGCCCTCCGAATATATCTATAGGCAGATCTTTTTACCTAGCTAGAGACAACACACAAGAGTCTTGGCCAATAGATTTTTTTTTTCCGTGTATGGCACGGTATATAAAGCATTTGCCAGGGCACTGACATGTTCTATGGTCTGATTCCATCGGCAAAAGACAAGTCTGATATTAACTGTGTTGTCTTATGACCCCTTCAGACTGAGACAAACTAAAACTTAACTCACAACCTCTTCAGACCATGTGGCTAATATTAGAATTCTCTTACTTTGGGTAATTAATTAAGTATATTCCACAGCTGAAATAAAAATAATGTACATTACTTCAATACTTGCCATCTAACACTCAATATCCCAGAGGGGCTTGATTATTCGGATCACATTGTTTTACGTCATTTTCAGACTTTCAAGTCTTCTTTGACCGTCTGATGTTCACATCTCTAATTCTTCAACAAAAAATGCAGATGCACAACACACACAAACACGCGTATACACACATTACGTCACACCACAACACATACACATACACCATCAAACACATGGACAAAGAGTACAATAATAAATACAACATAACAGGGGATGCAGGCGCAAAATGAACGTATCATTAGTTTTGTAAAATTACGGGAGAGCGATTTGAAAGTTTGACATGAAGCATCAAATGTTTGTTACGACCTTTAAATCCTCATCAATAATTAAGTCAATTCATTCGGTAACGGAATTCCCATCATGTCAGAATGTAGTAATTACCAAGGCGAACCAGAATGTGCAAAAAAACCCCAAAAAATCGAACATTTTCGGGTTACGGTGTTGGTGCAGACACCGGTCGATAATATCGCTAGAATAAAATAGAATGAAAGTACCCAAAAACGGAAAAGTATTTACCAAGGTGGAACAAATATAGTGATTTCTACGAAAAGAAAAAGGATAATAATAACGGCATCCTCTTTGAGTGCAATTTCTGTGGTGTATGCATGCCCGTGCTCGTTTGCTTGCCTCTGCAAATAATTCTGTATAACAACATGGGATGAAAAGACCTCAAATTACTGTGCCCTACATTATTACATTATTGACTAATACATGTGCCGTTAATCGTGTTCTCTTTGAAACGAGTGAGGTACTAACGTTTCTTTCTTTCTTCAGAGAGAGAGAGAGAAAATGACATTATAATTATAATCTCACCAGAGGATAGTTTGGCTAGAATGCACAATAAGTTGTGCGACTACTGGTTGGATAAAAAGGGAGGGTATCGGGGGGGGGGGGGGGGGAGGGGTAGCTTTGGGGTACAGAAATCATATAATAAAGGCTTTTTTACTACGCAACGTAGAGAAATAAAACTTGGCACATGTATGTAAAATATATCAAGCCTGTACGTGTCGTGCTCATTTTTTCTCGAAACTCTTTACTTTTCCCAGAAATTCAGTTATAATTATCAGTTATCAATTCATGATTGCGAATACGACGTGATAATGTACTTCCGTCAATTTCGTCATTTCCGCCTCTTACCGGAAATGTAGAGTTCACGATCCAGCCACGCCAAGAAAACTTTGATACCGAGTATAGTGTTATACAGATGAGGTGAGTGCCATTCATTCAAACCAAGAAAACTGTGTAGAAATATTTAGAGTGTGGTTCCAGCTCGGAAGGAAATATTTTTTATTATAGATATATTGGAGTGTCAGTCATGCCAAGAAAACTTTGCCCAAAGGCCAGATCTAGGCCTCTCACCCCTCGAGGGTCGAACTAGAGCTAATGCTCAAAATAGTCAAAGAAAGGAAAATGTAATAATAATATAAAAAACACCCACGTGATTTTTAATAAGACCTACTGCGGCTCACACAGCTCGGATTTGCGTGAAATTTTACATGTGCCTGCCCTTCGACCCGCAAAAGCTTCTTTTTTAGATTTGGAGTCTTGAAATGGTGGGGAAGTATTTTTTTGAGTTTGAGTTTGCTTTAAAATTAATGCCGCTAATTGACGCCCTCCGACCCTTCATTTTTTACGAAAACATGAGCCCAAGAAAAATTCTCGGTGCGCAATATTTTGCACTGTGTACTACTGTAATACTATCCTATCTATTGATCGCCGATTTTATGTGGATGACCCAAAGTGTCTCGACATCAATGTCTTTGTGCTGATTCCTTTCGGTCTGGAGTGGTGAGTTTTGTTTTTTACCATTCGAAGAATGGGGCAGTTACTAGTACATGTAATGGGTAAAGAAGTGCGTTTTTGTTGATTAATTAAAAAAAAAAAAATTAACCGTTTTTGTTATTTAATACTGC
This sequence comes from Onchidella celtica, assembly GCA_963931925.1. NCBI lineage: Eukaryota > Metazoa > Mollusca > Gastropoda > Systellommatophora > Onchidiidae > Onchidella > Onchidella celtica. The sequence goes on along the minus strand of OZ007575.1, from coordinate 42,902,316 downwards.
ACTGTACTATTGATGGAATTGATAATGATGACATTGGTGATTATGAGATGATGATGAAAGAGGGGGGGGGGGAATGATGATGATAGAATGAGAGAAGGAGGAGATAAGAGAGGTTATTATTATCATGTTACTGATCATTATATACTGACATGACAGCCATTCTTACACACTGTACAGGTAGTATGCAAAGTGTAATAGTGATGCTAATGCAGCTGGTGTTCGCTATTGTAAAACTGCATGAAGATGGAGAAAGCAGGACTAAGACTAGATTAGAGCTGCTGATTGTAAGGATGTCAGATAATAAGGATCAATATTATTGTGGCAATGTTAAATAAATTGTGAATTTGTGACACATACAGCTCAAATGGTGCACAGTACTTGGGAAGACGTACAAGATACAGTGGTAATCAAACTGGTGCCTCAGTCTGCGCATTTTAAAAGGGATTGATAATATTTAAAGATTTAATTGGAGCAATTAATATGTTTATGATTACGATTTCATATTAAGACCACCTCTTCTCCCCTTTCCTTTTTCATGATTCAGTGGTGTTTCTGATTATCATTATGATTTATTATTATTATTATTGTTATTATTATTATTTTCTTACTTTTATTATTTCATCAGAGAATAAGAAAGAACGAATCAAATCAATTGTCTCGCGAGTAACCCCACGGGCAAAGCACGTTTGAATGCCATTGCGCTGTACAGCCTTCGTTGATCTACCCACCATGGCTTCAGTTTTTTCTTGTCACGGATTAGAGCTTGCCACAGCCGTCCAGTGCGTGCGTGTGCACGGGGGGAACAATAGAGACACCCTTGACGTCCCAGGAACTGGGGGAGGAGGGAGGGACCCTCAACGAGTGTCAACAGCCAGACCTTGATATGATGACCTCTTTCCAAAAATCCAGGGGGGGAAGTCCGTTATGCAAATAATCCAATACGGTTCGTTGTCACACTCGGATCGTCCCAAGGAATTCACTGACCTTACGATACAATATCTTTATTACGTCACCGCTAAGTGCACGAGCGCTCTTTACAGTAAACCACAGCAGTTTGTCAGTTTTATTGTTTTTCTACACGCAATTCAACACGTTTGGGAAAAACACAGAGCAAACACCTTGAATCGTTTTATGAATTGAAAACATGGATAGAAATGATTGACTAATTTTGCATTGCTTTTTGTCTTTTCTTATGAACGGGCTCCTCATTTGTAAACATTCCATCCATAGCAGAATCACACCTGAACAGATGACATGCGCCAAAGAATTTTCAGCATGGAATACAAATAAGATTGCTCGGTGTAAATCATTCACAAAAACAAATTGATTGAGTAAATTTCATCCAAAATTGATTTTAATTGCTTTGTAAAAGTAATTTTATGGTTTATTTTATTATTTACTCGGTAATTGCCTGATGATAAATTTCTAAGAATGCCACGCAATATTTCGTTGCACAAAACCGCTGTCGCGACATTCGTTCATAACCTGCGCGCTGGTCACATGACAGCATTGTTGCTAGTCACATGACTCAACAAGGCCAATAGAGCGAAGGTTCGCTGAAGGGGAATCCCCTTGTAGAATTGACAGCCGCTGATTGGTCGGTGGCCACCGTATCGCGTACGAGCTATGAATCGATTTTTGAGGCAGCATAGATCAAGTACTGGCACTAGGTCACGGCCTAGCCATGTTATCAACGTTACCTTTCCTGCGGCTGAACCGAGGTCGCAGTGCCATCAAAAAATGCCAGTTTATTAATTTTAAATGACTAAATAATGTAGGCCTAAAGTTGCAATGCTGTTACAACAACCTTTGCGCACCGAAACCTAACTTAAAGGACCTATATAATATGCGCGGTACCCTTTATAAAAGTGAACTTGGTTTGTATAAATGTACTTTTTAAAAATTATTTTAATTTTGCAGTTGCTGGATTCTTTTAATAGCACGCACAAAAAAAAAAAAAAATTGGCAAAAATATCAGGCAACTTCGGGGCTGCTTTAATTTTGTGTTGTGTGGGTTGAGATTGCATACAGTCACAAATGTACGTCTGTTATCACTCATGCGTTTAAACTGGGTTAGATCAGTTATGAAATAGTTCATTGTGAACTATGAAACGGCAATATCAAAGTGACAAATTAAATCGTGAATGGAATGAGTACACAAGATACTTCAAGATAGAAGGAAACGTTTACGTCATCATTAATTCTAGTAGAAACTGAAAGAAAAGTGCCGAGAGAGAGAGAAGAGAGGTGGAAGACAGAATGACAGATACACACTACACATACAAACATGCACAAAGGAGTACCAAAGAGCTCTAGGGAGAGAGGGAGGGGGCGAGGAGAGGCAAGCATAAGAATAAATTTTCAACCTGATAGGGATGGGTACAGAAATGTTTACAACAGGCCGGGGAAAATGACAGCCTGTGAGGCAGTTTTCACATCAGTAAACAAAACCTTAAGTTTATCCACCGTTGTTACATCATGTGCAAACACACTCACATACATGTACTAATATAATTACAAATACTAAACCTGCATGACCCAAATTCGTGTGCCCGAAATTGGCCAGAACATTATGCACGCATGCCAAAGAATCATAGTTGTATTAAAAAAACTGAAAGGGGCATACTTCCCTTAGCGCCCATCCACCCCCCTCCCTCCTCCCCTCCACTCCCGTGAATTGCGGTCGAAGCCTCGGCCTATATTTTGATAGAGCTGATCGGTTTTTTTTTAATTTACATCCCATTTGCAATTCAGCACCCCTTCCCCCCCCCCCCCGACCCCCAGCCAAGTGTTTCTCAATCTTTTTTTGTTATTGAGGCAATCGTTCCTTTGGCCCCTAAATTTCCTGTCATCGCCCCCTCTCTCCTCGCGTTACCAACCCTATCCTAGTATCCAACAACAAACACTCAGACTACACACACATGTTGATACATAATTTATTAGGGCCTTAAGTGTTCTAGAGTTTTAACAATGCCAGTAAATGTGTTTGAGTGTTACTGGTTAAACTATAATTATAATGTTCAGAGAGCATTCCTCCCCAAATGCATCAACAATTTCTTGTTCATAAAACGCATAGATTATGCTGTTGAATAAGCCAGAGGCTTTCCTGCAGCTACCATGCCATGGTTAGTTTCTCAGTGTCTGGTTCGATGTTTTATAAGAACCAGAGATGACGCATCACACATTATACATCTGAAGCCTGGTACTTTTTTTTTTTCTGTTTTGAGAGTTTCGACTCCTTTCAACGACCTTAGTTCTTATTTGTTACAATTCCACTTTTTGCACAACTTTAGTATCATGATAAAGAGTAAGAATAAAATCGGAACTGTGAAACTGCTTGATAAGTGCCACAATGCATTTTAGACCAGTATCAAAGTGCGCACCTGTTAAACTTCTTCTAGCTACATACTAAAAGATCTTCAGTCTTTTCCAGAAAAATGGAGAAAGAACATACAAGAACTGAGGTCGCGTGGAAGAATGAAGATCTGTTTTATTCAGAGAGTTTTGCAGGCCTCTTGTCTGAAAATGACCTCTTTCCCTCCATGCAATGCTGCATATCGAGCAAAATTAATATTCTTCTCATATGATCTTAAACGTAAAAACAATGTAAAATTATGATCACGAAATTGTGTAAAACTGTAATCAGCGGCCATGGAACTCGCAAATTGTCCAGTATTCACATCGTCCCCCCCCCCACCCTCCCCAACTCAAATCTCTCCCCCCCCCCCCCCCCACCCCCGTAAAGGAGGCAATATCACCCATTTTTTAGAACCAGTGGCCAAGTACATCTGACCACAACGCCTATAGATTGAGGATCTCATCTTTGCAGCATGGCCTACTTCAGTAAGTCGAACAACTTGGTCTTAAAATCTGTCGTAATAGCAAGGCTATCATGGATATAATAATATAAAAGAGAAACAGTCTATTTCGGGGCAATAGCAGTGGCGACATTTTTATAGGATGCAGGACGAACAATGCATGAACGTTATTGCTGCAAAATAATTATGTCCAAATGTTTTTTCTTCACTAATAGTTGAGGTGCTCTTAGGCTGCAAAACGTACAAGAGTGAATAATTTTAATTTTCTCCACAGCATCTATCTATCTATTGCTTTGCTATGCTCTAATGCGGTACTCTTTACTCTCGCTGCACAAACTATGCGCATCCATGCAATCCACTATAACACCCTAGATAGTCCACTTAAGACCCCCCATAGGTCACAGAGCGAAGCGTGCCTTGCGTGAACTAATGTTGACCTCAAACTTAATAGTTTTCGTGGAACTAGTATCGCTGACACAGCTAAGCTTGGTAACATTGCGGTGTCCCAGCCAAGCCCGTGGTGGTGGTTTCATCACCACTGGTCTGCTGTAGGTTAAGAGGTCAGGGACAGCTTTTGTTACTAACTGCCGACTTTCAAAACTAGACGGTCACCGACATTATTGTCCATTCAGGTGTAGTTTCTCTGGAGCAGGCTTGTCGCCACTGTGCGGTCCGCTGGCCCGCTGAAGACTTCGGCCGGCCAGCGTTTTTCTGCACGTTTTTTTTTTCTTTTTTCTTTTTTTTTTCAATTGATGAGTATGACCAGAGATATAAGATACCAAGATGAATCAATTCGTCATATTCCGTCCGACGAAATGCCCGCGTATCAGCGATGTCAACAATGCAATAGTTCGCACCACACCCCTTCGTAATTGAACGAAAAAGACTAGCATTCGCCGTATCTCTACGCGCACAACTTGTGTAACGTACAGTGCAAGAAGGCGTGGTTCGTCTCTGTATTCTGTGTCTCAGATAATATTGTGACGTTATTTTGTTATTCTCGTCAAATTCATACGAGAAATAGACCTAGCTTTTCTGCACCTGTTATCAAAGTATATTATTGCTACACAGCTTTATAATTAATTGTTATCTTGCTCTTATCCCATGGGAACACATTTGCGCTGGTTAAATGCAACTGTTTCATTTTGTTTCTTCTTTTGCATCTGCTTTTTTCTCTCTATTATCATCCTCTTTTGCCTTTTCTCCGTCTATTTTTTTCTATCCCTCTTTTGTCCTTTTTTCATCTTTCTTTCTTTTTATCGTCTTCTTATTGTTTCTTTATCTATTCTTGGGTGTTTCTTCATTATTTTTCTTTCTATCATGTCTGTTCCTTCGTTTTGCTTCTTTGTAATCTCTTTTTTCTTTGCCATTTCTCTCATTCTCATTCCTCTCTCTTTCTCTCTCGCTCTCTCTTTATTTGCCGCCCTTGCTCATCCCTGCCAGTGATTAAATTGAAAAAAAAAGGAAATAAAAGATGGCAGCCTAAACCCAGAGGACGAACGCTGCACCTGTGTGGGCAAGGGGTGTTTAGTGGGCATACCGACTTCGTGAAGCGCATATAATCCGTACAACATGTTGTGCACATAATTCGATGACGTAGAGCACACAATGTGAATGAACCTTCTTCATTCATAGAAGAGCGCTTACATTTTAGACCAATCAGGTAGAGCTACCCCAGCTCACGTCATCGAATTGTGTGCACAACATGTACGGATATGCACTTCGATAATATTATTAATGCTGTCTGTGTGATTCGCAAATGGAAGATACTAATGAAACAAAAGAAAGAAATAATATTCAAACAAATCTTTCACGGTTTCTCATGTTTGGGTGAAATTTATGCGACTCCATGTTAAAGAGAAAAACATGTATAGATACGAAGCTTACTCAGACTTTACTATTAACGGTACCCTGACTGCTATTGCTTTGTTCACAACTTTAACATCATTATCAACTATCTTACAATATTATTGATTGGATTGTTACTTCGTCCAAATTTACTTTTGCATCAGCGGTGGTAAATACCAACAAACTAATATCTGACCACCATTTTCTATATTTCGACATTCCTTACAAGAAACCCTTGCCAAAGAAAAAGAATGTAAAATGCAGAGACGTGAAGAAAATTAACTTAGAAAATTTCAAATTAGATTTGAGAACAACGTTGGCTGACTCAGAAGACATCAATGCTGAAGTTCTGACAGAAAAAATCCAAAGCGTCTTAAACAGTCATGCTCCGGAAACATCAAGGACTGTGACCGACAGGACACCATCACCATGGTTCACGTTGGAAACAAAAGCAGCAAAACAGGCCAGGCGACGAGCAGAAAGGAAATGGAAGAAAACAAAGTTACAAATTGACAAAGAAATATACATTCACCATAAGAAACTTGTGAATGACACCATTCGAAAAGCTAAATGTGACTATTACAACTCAAGGTTTTGTGAAATTCAAAATTCAAAACAATTTTTCAATTTGTCCAATGATTTGTTGGGCAAACAGAAAAGGATCAACCTGCCAACTTCAATAGAAAAGGAACATCTGCCTAATGCATTTGGGGACTTCTTCATGGACAAAATAGAAAAAATTAGAGACAATTTAAGTAGTTGTGATATAACTAGTGAAAATTCTGTATTTGTTGGGAATAATCTTTCTTGTTTCAGTGAAGTTACCAGTGATGAAATCAATGACATAATTTGTTCTGCTGCTACTAAGCAATGTGAACTAGATCCCATGCCCACAGACTTGTTAAAAAAATGCTTACCTGATCTTTTACCATCCATCACAAAAATTATTAACACTTCTTTATGTACAGGTGCTGTGCCAGTGACCTATAAAGTTGCACTCGTTAAACCTTTGCTTAAGAAAGTTAATCTTGACTCTGAAAACTTGAAAAACTATAGACCAGTATCTAATCTTCAATTTTTATCAAAGATTTTAGAGAAAGTAATTTTAAAACAACTACTTGGTCATCTAAACAATAACGCTCTCTGTGAATCATTCCAGTCAGCATATCGTGCAAATTGTAGCACTGAAACTGCTTTATTGAGGATTGTTAATGATTTGTTTGGATTACTGGACAAGGGCTTGGTTTCGTGTTTAAACATTCTTGATCTATCAGCTGCCTTCGACACTATAGATCATGAAATTATTCTTTGCAGATTAGAAGCAACCTATGGGATCTCTGGTATAGCTCTGAAATGGTTCAGGTCCTATCTATGTGACCGAAAACAAATTGTTGTAACAGATAACATAAAATCAAAAGAATACATACTGCCATATGGTGTTCCACAAGGCTCAGTTTTAGGTCCCACTCTCTTTATTATGTACATTGGGCCCCTGTCTAATATTTTTAAAGATCATGGTTTTTATTACCATCAGTATGCTGATGGTGTCCAACTATACCACCCTGGTACGACTTTAGGTCATGTTGACAATGTTATAAAAGATAGTGAAAAGTGTATTATGGATACAAAAGAATGGATGAACCAAAACAAACTAAAGCTAAATGAAGACAAAACAGAAGTTATGATTATTGGAAAGAAAAGACAAATTACTGCAATTAAAAATGTAAAATTAAATCTTGGTGAAAGCACTGTAGCAAACGTGAATAAAGTTAAAAACTTGGGCACAATTTTAGAATCAGATCTCAGCATGGAAAATCAAATAAGTTCATTATGTCGATCATTAATGTTTCAATTAAAAAACATCAGCTCTATTCGTCCATTCATATCCCAAGAGGCAACTCGAATACTTATCACTTCACTTATGTTTTCAAAGCTTGATTATTGTAACTCTCTGCTCTTTGGAATTCCGAGCAACAAAATAAAACGCCTTCAGATAATTCAGAATAATGCAGCTAGACTGATTTTTAGAAAATCAAAAAGAGAATCTGCCTCAAGCCTTATTGACCAACTTCACTGGCTTACTGTTGAAAACAGAATAAAATTTAAAGCTGCAGTTTTGGTTTACAAATGTCTTGAAGGTTCAGCTCCCTCCTATCTTTCGGAACTTTTGAAAAAACATGAGTCTGATAGATTTTTAAGATCTACTACAGAAAACAAACTGGTTGTTCCCAGGTGTAAAACATCAAATTATGGAGATAGAGCTTTTAGTTGTTTTGGTCCCTGTGTGTGGAATTCTTTACCAGGTTCGAAATTCTGCCTCTCTAAACATATTTAAAAACAGGTTAAAAACATTTCTTTTTAAAAACTGAATTTTATAGCTTGCTATTGTTTTGGATGTATAAAACTAGTTTGTCTGTGTGTGTGTAAGTTTATTTGAATGTGCTTTTATGATTTTTTACTGTGTACAGCGCCTAGAGCTTTTAATGTTTTAGTCCTGGCGCTATATAAATGTATATATTATTATTATTATTATTATAACGAATGAGCAAAACAGTTTCTTTTACATGCTTTTACCAGTTGCCGCTCTGTCTATCAACAGTACACTTTTCATTCAAGGTAACGTGCTTATTCTTGCCGCCAGTTCCCATGAATGTGGGCTCTGGTGACAAAACATCCTTAAACTGCACTAAAAGGTCAATATGAACTTTATTTTTAGCAGCCACTCAATGAAGAGCATGTTCATTCACCTACGTTTCGGTGGCGAAAATACAGAAAAAATTTAGTTTTAATTGTAAACACGTTTTCTTCAAAGAAACCAAGTTAACCTTCATAATGCCCAAGGTTTTTTTCTTTACTGAATCTAATTTAAACTTGATTATGTCCAAGGTTTTTATCTTCACAGAAACTAAGTTAACCTTCATAATGCCCAAGGTTTTTTTTCTTCATAGAAACTAAATTAACCTTCATAATGCCTAAGGTTTTTATCTTCACAGAAACCAAGTTAACCTTCATAATGCCTAAGGTTTTTTTTCTTCATAGAAACTAAATTAACCTTCATAATGCCTAAGGTTTTTTTCTTCATAGAAACTAAATTAACCTTCATAATGCCTAAGGTTTTTTTCTTCATAGAAACTAAATTAACCTTCATAATGCCTAAGGTTTTTTTCTTCATAGAAACCAAGTTAACCTTCATAATGACAGAGGTTTTTACTTCATAGAAACTAAATTAACCTTGGGCATTATGAAGGTTAACTTAATTTCTATGAAGAAAAAAACCTTGGGCATTATGAAGGTTAACTTAATTTCTATGAAGAAAAAAACCTTGGGCATTATGAAGGTTAACTTAGTTTCTATGAAGAAAAAAACTTTGGGCATTATGAAGGTTAACTTAGTTTCTATGAAGAAAAAAACCTTGGGCATTATGAAGGTTAACTTAGTTTCTATGGAAAAAAAAACCTTGGGCATTATGAAGGTTAACTTAGTTTCTATGTCAGATTTACGCCAAAAGGCACCTGACGGTTCATTGCACTCCTAAGCATGAAGGCTATCAGATACTAAAATAGAATAAGAAATGCCCCAATAGGAAAATGTAATAATCCAATCATAATGGCATATGTCACCGAATGACAAGAAAAGAAACAGTTTTTTCTGAATATCTCAAAAGTATCAAAAATGACTAATGTCATTATTAGCATTGTATGGCAGCAATATTTTATGTAGGCCTAGGCCTTGGCATGTAGGAATACGGTAATATAAAGGAACGATGTGGAGTTGAATGTGCAATTAAAATCTATTTCAGTCATTTTTACATAGTGTGTGTGTTATCGCACTCCTTGTACATGGAGAATTAACAGTATGGTTACTGTATAACTTTCAATACTGTAAAGTATTGCTACTGCCAACGACCGCATTCATCCACAAAGTAGAAATCGTGAAGGTATCATTAGATTCTCATGTCATAATTTCATTATCTTCTATTTCAGGGCAGATACAGACTATATTAACAGCACAGTGTCCGGTGAATCGTGTACGTGCTCACTAAACAACATGCCTCGCGCGGACATTGTTGCGTCGCCCACTCACTGATCCCCTCCCCTTGCACCTCCGAGGTAGGAGGGGGTGGGATGCTTTCGGTGGGGACCATGATGTAATAATAACGAGGTTGGTAGGTTGATCCGTGTCATTAGTTGGTGCAAACACTGCAAGACTACAAGATAATCTTCCAGGTATTGACATTTAAAGACAAAAAAAAAATGGGAGGGGGCGGGGGCGGCGGAAGGGGGAATTCTGGAAACAACTGAACGTTAGCAACCATGCGTGCTTGTGGCGCTTGTGGCGCGGCCTTGAAAAGCATTGCGAAAGCCGTGCGCGCCTTCACGTACACAGTTTCATTGTAATGCATTTTTGTGGGTGCATTACAGGATTAGGGTAGCCACACAAAGGCCACCGAATTCGGTCACCGAGCCACTAGGCACTTTAGGTGAGAAGAATTGCACTATATAATTTCAACAACTGCACATAGAGCCCACCTAGATTCGGTCCGTTTATATAGTGCAATTCTTCTCACCTAAAGCGCCTAGTGGCTCGGTGACCGAATTCGGTGGCCTTTGTGTGGCTACCCTTAGTCTAGCTGATTGTACTGAAGTTCTTTCGCTGCATTTGAATTCTCACACAAATATCATTCAAACGTGACGAAACGCTGGCCATTCTTAGGACCACTGGCGATTCGCGTTATGTGGGGCTCTTTTAGCCTAGAGCCAGCAAGGCCATCCTCTCATGGGCTGGATTAAAAGAACAAATCTGCAGATTTAGACTGGTGAACGAAAGAAGAAGAAGAAATGGAGTGGATTCACCGCACCCTCAACATAACAACGAGCACAGGAAGATTTTCCATACAAGTATATCAAACTTTCTGTATTCGAGGTCCTAGCTCATAATAATTATTGCTAAAAATCTGAAACGTTAGGGGGTGCGTTACTGTATATTTTCACTCGTGTACACATTGTCTAAGCTATTTTGGACTAAAAATGAAAAAAAAAGTCTGCTATAGTGATGAAGATCACTGCATGATCTCACTCGTGTACAACTTTTCTAAGCTATTTCGACTAAAAACGAAAAAAAGTCTTGCTATAGTGATGAAGATCACTGCATGATCTCACTCGTGTACAGCTTGTCTAAGCTATTTGGACTAAAAACGAAAAAAAAGTGTATGCTATAGTGATGAAGATCACTGTATGATTTCACGCATGCGCAATGACACTGTATGATTTCGCTCGTGTACAGTTTGTCTAGGCTGCTTGGATTAAAAACGAAAACAAGTCTGCTATAGGCCTAGTGATGAACATCACTGTATGATTTCACTCGTGAACAATGATATTTGTCTAAGCTATTTGGATTAAAAACGAATAACGTCTGCGATAGTGATGAACATCACTGTACGATTTCACGCATGCGCAAATTGTCGCGACTTCAGTCCTTGCTTGTTCCGTCTGGATTGTCTGAAAAAAACTGGAACTCTTTGGGTATTTAGGAGAGGTACATGTCTAACAAAATTAATGCACACACTGACACCATCTTGTTTAAAATGAATTGGGGCTTTTGTCAAGCTGTTTCACAGTTCCGATTTATTCTAGGTCCTTTTCATAATATAAAGCCGCAAACGTTTAATGTCGAATTCCTCAGTTGTGCAAAAAGTGGAGTTGGAAGAAACACTTGTTAGGCTATTTGCATTAAAAACGAAAAAAAAATGTCTGCTATAGTGATGAACGTTTTACAGAGTCAGCCTGTGCGCAAACAATCGGATTTGTTGTGTTTAAAACCTGGGGGAATGAATGAAGATTGCACGCGTGCTGCACACGGGCCCAGTGCACACAGTGCAGAGTCAACAGGTACATGAAACTAATACAAGACAGCAAGTCGCACGTGCACGCCTAGCCTCCCCGTACACTTTTAACCTTATTTTGCATCCGGTTGGGGGATGTTATGATGAACGGGCTGTTGTTAGAGAATCGTGGTATTTTTTTACAATGTGAGCCAGTGCCGATCGCTGAGCACAACTTAGTATTTCCTCTGTTTGGCCTTTGTAATGAGGCTGCGGCCCCTGAAAACAGATGAAAAAAGTGAGTGTCTGGGGTCGGCCAGACCGCCGAGTGTAAAATAGGGTTAACTGAAAGTATTCTTTGAAGGTTGTATAATGGACTTAGCAGATCCGAAAAATCAAGACTGTATCATCTTGAATGAAAAGAGCCCAAACAAAAGGGCGCGGTCTGAAGCACGAGTGCAGCTCTTTTCTTGACAATCCTTAGACCGTAACCAAAATGGAGAGCAGGGTGGAGTAAGGCACTATACACACGAGTGCGTTAGAAGAGTGAACTTTTCAAAATAGCATTAAAATTGTATTTTTGTTCACTTATTGTTGAGTCACTGAAATTATATTTTTTAAAAATGCACGTAGGTACCCTTATGACGTAGGTAATTCTTTGCCGTGTCGCGCTTTCACTCTTTAGCAGACATTTCTCCGTGACGTTATGGCGTATGTTCGTTACACAATGATATTCTTATATATTTTTTAAATCTCCCCTCTCATACAAACATCATAGCAGCTTGGCACTGAGTCATTTCTTATCTTTATAAATGGAAGAAAAGGGCTATATTTAAATAACCCCTTAAAAAAAATTTATTAAAAAACGCAACCTGACTGGTATGCTGTAACGGCACGCTCCCATTGGCTGGCAAAGCATCCAATCAAACTGCAGCAACTTAGCTTGCTTGTGCTTCCATGAAACCTTGTTTAAACAGCTCATATTGCACATACTGCTATGCACTATATAAAAGAAAAGTAGGCTATTATTGTTGTTATTATTATTCATTCGGTTATAAGCATTCAAAAAAGTGCTAAGTTATGGTCCGGTAGTATATAAATGTACTACACAATCATTATTTTATTGGGTGCACCATTGAGTGCATCTTATTGCTGTCCCAGTGACAACAAAAGGTAAGCCAATGTAAACTGCGACAGAATGCAGTGGCGAAATCGTAAATGGCAGAACGTGTTCGGAGAGGGAGGGGGGATAGGAAATCAAGCTGGGATGGAGAGGTTAGGAAATGAATGTAAGGTGGATAGGGATGGGGGAGGGGGGATAGGAAATCAAGCTGGGATGGAGAGGTTAGGAAATGAATGTAAGGTGGATAGGGATGGGGGAGGGGGGATAGGAACAGATGATAGTCGCAAGAAAACTCTATTTCAAGGTACTTTTGTTACGGGGCAGTATTATTTTACACAGTAAGATATAGGTGAGCGGTGAAGACAAGTTAGTATTTTATCTATTCAGTTCCGTAATTAGTCCACGGTCCCCCAACAACAGATATCTAAAGGTTATTATTAATATTCATTAAATATTTTAATTTACAGTTCAGGGAAAGGGAATCACGAAGGGGCGCAGTCTTGTTAATGTTGGCAATACGAGGGTAATGATGAACGGGTCAGTCACCAAGCTAATCTTCTTTGGGTTCAGAGGTGGAGACGTTGTGTTGCCGGGTGGGTGCTATTGGGTGGGATCAGGGAAGATGCTGATTACTTTAGGGGCAAAATGGGGGGGGGGGGGGAGGAGGGGGGGGAGGCATCCTTTAATCTACTGTAAGGGCGGAGGGTAGGGACCACACGGGTCACTTTAGCCCCCAGATTCAATGCAGTGCTTGCGAGAAGCTCAAGAAGGTCACACATTTAAAGCCTGTTTCACTGTTTATGGAACCTCGATCTCCACCTTTAAAACTTTCCACAACATGTGAGGGTGGAGAGGCCGCTAGAACAAGCTTCATTTCCTCTTGCCGCCACAGGGCCGATATATCGACCTATCATACCTTGTGGAAGACTGCCACACGGCCTATATATCGGCTCTACCGTTTCATGCTAAAACACCCGAGAAGCCAATAATTATATCAGCGGACATCTTTTGCACTACTAATTTTGTCTTGTTTCCTGGGCGATGCGGTCTCTCTACCCGATATTCCATAAATCTGGTTGTCTAAAGGAAAGAAGGGCGTTTGGGTTTGGCAGTAAACGGGTTAATAGATGGATATATGCCTGGTGTCTTATCCAGAAACATTAAAATTTCCTAGCCCTCTTGTTTGAAAAGGACCTGGCCCTCAAATGCAATGGTGGGGATCGAGAAATTCTTCTTTTGCAAGTGTTCCGGAGCCGTAGATATAGGCTATCAACACCAAAAGGATTGATAACCCTGTCAGGGATACATGGTATGTTATAATACATCTCGCAGTTCTTGGAATCATATGAACCCAACTTCCATGCGTTTGAAAACTCGACATTTCGTTCCGTTCCGTCGTCTTTTGAGAAATGGAGGATTGAAGTTTCATATTGTGCTCATAGCTTTAGAGCAAAAAAATCTTTTCTTTTTAGTAATACTTACAAATTACACACCGAATCCGCTTGATACTTTGACACATTCTGGAGACTACGGCCCGTAGAAGTTGTGTGTAGTGTGTAACTCAGTTCAGCCCAAAGAGTTTATAATAAACCTAGAGGTAAGACTCGGTCACGTCTCATGTCCGCAAATAGGAAGCCCGGCAGCCATCTTTTCTTCGGCAAGCGATTGCAAATACTGTGTCAAGGCCAGTGCCAACGAAAGTAGTTTTTGTCGGAAGGCCTCAGTATTTTATTCTTGTTCAATCCTCTTTAGAGATGGAGGTTCAAATTCATCCGTACATTTTGTATTTTGTCATAATTCATAATGTTTGTTTTTTTTTTTTTCTTTTGGTGGGATTACATTTTTTACATTTTCGTGGTTCACCCAATCCTAGGCGCTTTAGGTGAGAAGAATTGCACTATATAAACGGACCGAATCTAGGTGGGCTTTGTGTGCAGTTGTTGAAATTATATAGTGCAATTCTTCTCACTTAAAGCGCCTAGTGGCTCGGTGACCGAATTCGGTGGCCTTTGTGTGGCTACCCTTAAGCGCCTAGTCGCTCAGTGACCGAATTCGGTGGCCTTTGTGTGGTTACCCTTAAGCACCTAGTGGCTCAGTGACCGAATTCGGTGGCCTTTGTGTGGCTACCCTTAAGCGCCTAGTCGCTCAGTGACCGAATTCGGTGGCCTTTGTGTGGCTACCCTTAAGCGCCTAGTGGCTCAGTGACCGAATTCGGTGGCCTTTGTGTGACTACCCTTAAGCGCCTAGTGGCTCAGTGACCGAATTCGGTGGCCTTTGTGTGGCTACCCTTGGGGGACGATTTGTTTTTCTAGGCCATGTCTCAAACTTCCCAACAACAACAGAAAAAACAACAACAAATGGTCAAGAAAGACAATGATTATGGAGACTATCACATGCGGGAGATGAGATGACAGGAATCAGAAACAAAGGCAAAGCTGCGCACTTGTAGCCATTGCTCCTAGACTGTGGCATTGTTCTAACTGTTCCGTCGTTGCCTAGTTTAGGTCTTTATTTTAGGAGGTTCGCTGCCCTTTGCATTAAAATTTACACCTCACTCTTTCTTGTTTTGTTTCTTGTTGTGGTGGGGATTAGTTTTTGAGGATTTTTCCCCGGCAGCGGCCTTGCCTGTTCTTCATGATTTCCAACTGCCAAGGTATCTTTAACGTGCGCAAAGTGCACACGGGCCCTCCGAATTTTTCGTCCTTATCCGAGAAGACTGAGTGCTCAATGTGTATACCTACCATATTATTATGTTCAGGGACAGGAAAATATGAGAAAAATCCCCCCCCCCCCCAGTTGTGATGATGATGATTATTGTTATTATTATCCTTATTATTATTATTTATTTCTCTTTTGTTTGCACAGACAAAAATGAATGTCTTGACCCATGCTACGCCTACAAATAAAAAGCATCCAGTCTCTAAGCACCGAGACATACTTGCATTGCATGCTCAAGCCAGACATGATAAATAGGTATGGTAAAATCTGCAGTGTGATTGGCCAGAGAATGGACCAATAAAATCGTGTTCTTACGCCTAATATAGTAAGAAGGCACGTTTTTTTCTTGTTTGTTTATTTTTGATATTGTTGTTGTTGTTAATGTTGTTGTTTTCACTCTGATATATATGCAATTACAGTACATGTCTTGCAAAATGTTATACACATGCCATTTCATAAGAATTAGAAAAAAAAATGAAAGAAAAAAAAACCCACTTATTTTTTTACAAAGAGTTAAAGAATGAATAACCCAGTGATAGAATTATTAGAATTGTAACCGTTTTATTATGCGTAGTATGAAAACCAAAAATAGAGGGGAAAAAAGGCACAGGTAGACAAAGAATAACATAAATTATTAGAGAGTTTGAACAGAATGGGCGACAGGGAAAAACCTCCGAGTGGAGGAATGAGTGGCGAACCATGATCGTCGATATCTGTTCGAAATCCGCCACTTGAAGAAGAAGAAGACAAAACTTGTCCGCCTTCGTGAAACGGATGCGCAGTACGCGCAGTAATTGATACCAAAATATGAATGGAGGGATGTACCAATTCAGTCACGGAGAGTACGCATAGGAAAATCACGAACAGGTGCGCAACCTCCGTTCAGAGATTCGCAAAACGGATGCAAGCAGTCCAAACAAAACTATGAATGAAAGAACGCCCCAATTAATAGAGTTACCGAAAATACGTATGGGAAAATCACGAACTGGTGAGCAACAGCCGTGAAGGACACAGTATTGGCGCACAAAGACTTCACAAATAACAATCTGTCTCACAATAATTTTGGGGGGTCCCACAGCTGGTCCAGCTGTAAAAATAAATTGTATACGGAAGGTTTGGGCGCGCTTTTTTTCAGACCCCACCCCCCCCCCAACCCCCAACTTCCCCACACCCGTGCGCTTTCCGTACCCTTGCCTTCACCCCCTCTGCTCCCCTTGAAAGAATGCATAATAATGTGTTAAGGGCCATCAAAATGATATGGGCACAGCAAGTCTTGATAGTCTAAAGCTTTCACTGGCATTTTGTATGGGCATTTTGCCTGTTTCAACAGATACATCATTTATGCCCTCAAGTCTACCGATTTCTTAAACATCCTTCTTCTTCCACCCTCTCCCCTTCCCCTTTTCTACTTATTTTTGATTCATTATTGAAAAAGCGTGCGAACTCTTACCAGAACCACCCCAGCCCCCCCCCCCGGGCCCCCTTGTCTAATCCCTACGCCAGTCCGAGGTAGATGTGCAAAGGATTTGCGAAGCGTTGGTATAATTACCGTAGGGATGCATTCCTTACATAGAACCGACGTCGGGGCGATGTTGTAACCAGAGAATCTATCTCTGAACGATGCCATTCTTCCTGTGTGCAAACTTGACGTTTGTCTTACGTCGGATTTCCCCATGGTTGCCACCGCCCCTCACGTGTGCGTTTCATAGCTGGGGCTGCCCCCCCCCCCCCACCCCCTTCTCCGTGCGTACGTACTTTATGGATTGTCTTTAGTGAAAATTACCTGACATCATTACATCAAAGAAATGATACTGGCTGATATAAATGAAAAAATATAAATGTGTAACCGCCCGACAAAATGAGGCACAATTCGGCTCTACCCGATTCGAGAAAATCGTTAAAAGGCACCATAGGGTCAATTTTATGTTTTTGCGTTTTCAGTATTTTTGAAAAGTTGTACTGAAGTTGTACTGCTCTCTACTATTCCTGTTCCAAATGATAAACCTATTTGAGAAGGGTAGATGCCTCAAAAATGACTTTAAAGTGAGTCACCATCAATAATTTTGACTAAAAGCTGAAACCTTAAGAGCGTTTTCCTCAAAACTGTGGTTGTGTCGCTTCTTGTCTTTGAGAGACCCTAATTATCTTCTCCGATAATTAAATGCAAGGTTTTTGGGTTTTTTTTTTTTTACGAAATGAAAGTTCTTTGAATAACCTATTTTTTGGTGATCCGAATATCTCCATAAGACCAAAAAGCAGGAAGTGCCTCATTTTGTTGGGCAGCTACACAAATGCAGAGGTCGGACACTACGCACAATCATACGCTTATTTTTCCTGAATTTTTTGCTATAACTGAAAAGTTAACTATTTGTTCATACTTTCTCTGAGAATGAAATGTCAACAGAGACATTATTACGAGCGTTAATACCTATTTGATCGTTTTCCGTGATAGTTTGTTCAGAGAGAAAAAAAACATGTTGAAATTGTCATGAGTTGAATAACAAGGGATATAATTGTAAAATATCTGGCTTGATTGTTGTCTCCCTTGCAACCCAATTTTTTTTTTTTTTAGTAATAATAATAATAATAATGTATAGCATTTATATAGCGCATATCCATTTAAAATGCTCTATGCGCTTTACAGAAACAACATGTCAACCACAGAGCAGAATGGAGCTGCCTGCGAAGCGCTCAACATACTGCACTGCTTCTTTCTCTCTCCCTGTCTCGCTCACTCTCTCTCTCTATCTCAGAGCAAATTGTAACGCAGCCTGTTAGGCGCAGTTCACAACTCACAGCAGTTCACAACTCACATCAGTTCACACAACACACAACTCAAATAATATTTGAATATTTATTAATAACAATATATATTTAATAATGAATAATAAATTCTGGCGGGGGGGGGGGGGGATGATATGGATAAATTTTAATCTATTAATTTCAATTTTCAATTTTGCCCGGGATTTCTACAAACTAATAATCAAAGTCAATAGATATTATATTATTTGATAAGTGGTTCTTTGCTCAAGAATTTATATATGAGATTCAGGTAGAAATAATTCTATTTGGAGAATCCCTACTCTCTAGCTTATCTGAGATTCAAACTGGGAATAAAACTTGTATGTGCATGGTGGAGTATTTACCATATTGCTGTAATGCGACATTTTACACATTTTGAGGTTCTGTTATGTAAGTGGTTTTCTCACACCTAATTTCATTATAAATAAGTGTCATTGCAATCGGTTAAAAAATTTTCAAGATTTGTGTTTGCGACGTCATGTTTTATGCGTCTTAGCCCTTTTGCTGACCAAACTTCAATCCTCATTTTCTCAAAAAAAGGCAAAAATGCACACACAACAACATGGCAAATATCTGACAGTAAACTTCAACAATTCAAGACCTTATGGACAAATGGAGGGAAGTTAAACAACAATTCAAATGGCAAATTATCACAAATACATTATCACAGTACACTGTTCACTGAGCTCTACGAAAGGACAAATTTCCAGAATGTAAAATTCACTGTCCTGGAATAAATGCGAAACAAACTTGGATTAGACTAAAACTTTGTGTTATAAAATGGATTATAGTAGTTAATAAGTTCTGCATGTCATAAAACATCTATAGCAGGGTTTGAACACCAGCACCTCATCTGTGACTCTTTCCTTTTCTCAACTGACGGTTTAAAAATAAAAAAAATCAATGAGAAAAAATATTATGGTATCTACAGTTGCAAGCGTGTTGCAGCTCACTCTAAACTTGAATTCAACAAAAAAACACTTTAGATATGGCTCTACTTCTCTGAAAGATTGCTGACCCCTGATCTACAGTGTCAAAGCTGTACAAAGTATGTTAAGTACATCATGTAATCAGTTTAATCTCAAATCTCTTGTAACAAAAATATTTTGACCCCAAAACAAATAAAAAGAAAAAAGGGCGTGAAAAAAAAATCTTGAAGTTGCCGATGGGTTAGATCGATGTTATATTAGCACATGTATACACAACTTCTTTTTATGAACAAAATATTCCCAAAATTTATTTATTCTTCAAAAAAGAATATGAATCACAGTCTATGTCAGATTGAATTAGTTGACAATATCAGTAAACAAGTAATACTGGAAAAAAAATACTAAAAAGAAGAAGGTCTTTGTTTCAATGATTCCACATCACATCGTAGTCCATGTGACTTAAAAATGTCCAATAAAATCTATGATACTTCTTTTATATTGTGAAGTATTTTCAAATTGACAATGACGCTCTCAAACAACAAACTGAAGCCGAAATAGAGAAGACCAATATGTGTCACACTTATACTTTCATGCAAACTTTACCTAGTGTGAAATACATAACTACACCACTATGTGAGAGGTAAGTGGTATACAGTGACAAAACATTGTATGATACTGAAACCAGATTACAATCATGCTGTTTTGCAGGTGGACAGCAAGTGTGAAGAATTATTTCACTATTCCACTGAAGGGCCATCCAATAAGTACGCATGCTCAATTTTGGCCATTAGAAAAAATTTAGTTATTGGTCCCAAGTCCAAGCGAATATTCCATTGTACTACCAGACTACAATTTAACTTACTTCAATATCTTTGACAGAAATAGTTCAGTACGCTAAAACTATTATCTGAACATAACATAGTCTATGAAAGAAAGAGCTCAGACAAAGTTAAAAACTCGTTTTCTCTGAAACCGAAATCTGAGACTGAGCCCGTTTTTCCCGTGGCTCTTCAATTACATGCACTATCGGAATGGAATGAAATAAACTGCTAGGTTTCTTGAACAGGAACGTAAGAAAAACATTATAATTATGAGTCAAAATTGGGCAAAAAGAAAAGGTTGTATGTTGCAAATATTTGTGTATTTTCTGTCTTCTCTTTACTTTGCTTTGTATTGTTTGGGTTTTATTTCTCACGCGGGGCTTTCCAACATACAACCTTTTCTTTTTGCCCAATTTTGACTTTGCTTATAGCCCTGTTGCGACCCCACAGTTTTTCTGTGGTTTTTATGATATTTCGTGAATTATAATTATAATTATAACTAGGGCCTACATTCAGAAAACGCTTTGTTGTGACATAATTTTAGAGAACGGAAATGAAGAAAATTATGAAATTTTTCCTGGATTCCGATACGTTAAATGCTTGTCATCAAGGAGCTAATTGTTGTCATCCAAGGAGCTTGTTGTCATCACAAAGCAGTTCGTGATTGTTTAAAAGGAATTTATTTCATGACTGCGTGCAATACCCTTACATGGAATCATGACCAGTGTGTTCTTTTTTTCGTTTCAGAAACGTTTATTACATACATAATTTATACACAAAAAGTGTTTATTTTTCTTTCTTCGGTGCGTCGTTTGGAGCAGCGTACGAAATGGATTTATTTCGTTTGCAGTCTAGTGATAGTTTTGAATCGACCAAGGGTTACCACTCTCCTTCTACTCATAACCTCTTTTCTTGCAAAAATCAAAATTGTTGTCGCTCGCCAAACAATAGGCTTTAATGAAGAGCAACATTATTGCTGTTGCCACTGCAGGACCTCGTCAGCTGAATTGACTTGAAACAAGTAATCATCACATATGGGGAAGCGATATTACTGTGATTACTGCGACAAATCTTTCGCAGACAATCCCACGAGCAGAAAGACTCACTTGTTCGGCAATGCCCATCTTCAAAACCGGAAGGCCCACTATGCTGCATTACGAGGAGAAGAGGAAATTCTGCGAGAAGATCAAAATAAAAAGCCATGCAGGGCTTTTTTATCCACCGGTAAGCTGTTTCCTTCTATGTTAATCATGTTCCAATAGTTTAATTTGACTGGTGTCACATGTTCCAAAGCTGCAATTTCTATGCCTGCCCGACATTAAATATAGGGTCTACTAATAGTTGATTTAAATTCAGATCTAGAATCTAGATCTAGATCTAGTTCTAGATCATCTAGATCTAGATCTAGATCTAGATCTAGACCTAGATCATCTAGATCTAGATAGAGTCTCGTAGTAGATCTAGATCTAGTCATCATCATCATTGCCTTTCTCACCCTGGATCAGGGTATAGGCCACCAACAAACACCTTCCATCCCTCTCTATCATGGGCCAGCCTCTTTACATTATTCCAAGTCTTTCCGCTTCGTTCAACATCATTTTCTCTGGCTCTTCTCCACGTTCCGCGCGGCCTTCCTCTTGATCTCTTGCCCTGGGGATTCCAGTCCAATACCTTCTTCGTGATGCTGTTTCCTGGCCTCCTGAGAGTGTGGCCGATCCATCTCCATCGCCTCCTACCAATTTCCTCTCTGACTGGGTTCTGTCTTGTTCTTTTCCATACAATTTCATTGCTGACCTTGTCTGTCCATCTGATCTTAAGTAGCTTCCTCAAACATCTGTTGATGAAAACTTGGATTCTCTTTATGCAGGCCTGGGACGCATTCCAAGTCTCACATCCATACAACAGGACTGACTTCACGTTCGAGTTGAATATCCTCAGCTTTGTTTTTAGAGATATATCCTTGGTTCTCCAAATCTTGCTTAAGGATGTGAAAGCTGCCTGTGCCTTTCCAATTCGTGCTTTGACTTCTGCCTCTGTTCCTCCCTTATTGTCAATGATACTACCAAGATAGCAGAAGGACTCTACATCTTCCAGTGGTTGATCTCCTACTGTGACTTGTTCGCTTAGGGGTGCAACAATTTTTAGGACCTTCGACTTCGCGGGATGTATCCTCAATCCAATAGATTCTGAAGTTTTGTTTAGAGCTGTAGTCTTTGCTTGCATCTGGTCGTGTGTGTGCGACAATAGTGCCAAGTCATCTGCAAAATCTAGATCGTCCAGCTGTGTCCATGGGGTCCATTGTATGCCATTTCTTCCTCCACTGGTGGTTTCTTTCATAAGCCAATCAATCACCAGGATAAACAGAAATGGGGACAGCAAACAACCCTGCCTAACACCAGTCTTGATATCAAAGCTGTCAGTAAGCTCACCATCATGTACGACTCTGCAACTTGTCCCCTCGTACATGCTCTTGATAAGATTCACCATCTTCTCTGGGATTCCATAATGTCTCAATATTCTCCACAGTGTTTCTCTATCGATGCTATCAAAGGCCTTCTCGTAGTCAAGGAAGTTCACTATCAGTTGGGAGTTCCACTCTAGCGACTGCTCTACTATGATTCTCAGCGTGGCGATCTGGTCGGTGGTTGATCGATTACTCCTGAAACCAGCTTGCTCCTCGCGAAGTTTTTGGTCTGTTGCATTCTGTATTCGCTTGAGAATAATCCGATTGAAAACCTTTCCTGGGATGGAGAGAAGTGTGATTCCTCTGTAGTTACTACAATTGCTGAGGTCCCCTTTTTTTGGGAGCTTCACGAGGTGTCCTTCCTTCCAGTCCTTTGGAAACTTGCCTCCGATCCAAATCCTCGAGAATAGTGAGTGCAGACCCTCTGCAGCCCCAGCAGCATCTGCCTTCAGCGCCTCTGGTGGGATCTGGTCTGGTCCAGCTGCCTTGCCTCGATTTAACTGCTTTATGGCATCATTAATCTCTGCTTTAGTCGGAGGGTCGCAACTGATCGGTAAATCATTTCTTGCGGGTAGAATGTCAGGTGGGTTGCTTGGTGGAGGTCTGTTCAAGAGGCTGTTAAAATGTTCTATCCATCTTTTTGCCTGAGCTTCCTTTCCAAAAATAGCCTTCCTGTTGTAATCCTTGACAGGAACTTCAGGTTTTCCATATTTTCCAGCAAGAGTCTTTGTAGTCTGGTAGAGGATCCTCATGTGTCCTCCTGTTGCTGCCTTCTCTGCTTTCTCTGCTAACATTCCTATGAACTCCTCTTTGTCTTTTTTAATTGATTTTTTGACCTCTTTAGCTGATGCTCGGTACTCTTCCTGGTTACCAACTCTTGAGCTTCTTGTACGACTTGCATTTACCCGTTCTTTTAGGTCTCTTCTTATCCTTATCAAGTCCAGTGATTTTTGACTGATCCATTCCTTGTGTTCCACTTTCTTTTCCCCAATAACATCCTGACATGTCGATGTAAATACTCCTTTTACCTTAGCCCAGTGAGTCTCCAAATCTACTGTCTCTTCGAGGTCAACAAGGGGTTTGAATCTATTCCTCAGTGTCAGCTGGAACTCTTCCTTCTTGTCTCCATCCAGAAGGCTCACTTGAAACTTTCTCCTCTTTGTTCCTGCTCTGGTACCTTGTTTCTTGAGGCGGAGTTTGAGTCTTGCCAGCAGCATGTGATGGTCAGATCCAACATCTGCTCCTCTCTGTACTATGACATCCTCTAGTGAGCGTCTGAATCGTCGGGTGATGCAAAAGTGGTCAATCTGATTTTCAGTTACTCCATCCGGTGAAATCCAAGTGGCCTTATGGATCCTCTTGTGTGGGAATACTGAACCTCCAATCACATAGCTGTTAAATGCGCAGAAACTTGCAAACCGCTCTCCATTCTCATTCATTTGTCCTAAACCATTGCACCCCATAATGTCCTCATACCCTGTATTGTCCTGTCCTATCTTGGCATTGGCGTCTCCCATTATAATGTTCACATCTTTTCTTGGCAATGTGTCAACTATTTCCTGAAGCTGGTTGTAGAAGTCGTCCTTGTCCTCATCGGTTGCTTCATTTGTTGGGGCGTATATCTGCACAATGTTCATGTTGATGTTCTTGTTCTTAGTAGTAAATGATGCCAATATAATTCTCCTTCCATAGGGTTCCCATCCCCTCAGTGACCTCTGGGCGTGCTTGCTCAAGATGATCGCTACTCCTTCTGTATGCTTTTTGTCCTCCCTTCCAGAATACAAAATCTTTTCCCCAGTATTAAGTTGTTTCAGTCCGGACTGTATCCAGCGGGTCTCGCTAACTCCAAGTATGTGCAGTCTGTATCGCCTCATCTCCATTGTAACCTGGGCACTCTTTCCTGCTTCATACATGGAGCGGACATTCCACGACGCAATCCGGAGTGACTTGCTTGATGAAGGAGCAGTCGGGCCAGTGGCGTCCTTTCGGCTTTGTCCATTGTCCTTCATTGAATCTACAGGTGCAGATGCTCCCCCTTCTCCCAAGATAAAAGACTGATTTGAAGTATTTGCTTGTGTTTCTGTAACTGGTTTATTTTTACAGGGTGGGTAGTTGGCCCACCGCCAACTGGCTCTTCTCGGGAGACCAGGACCTTTGCACCTTTAGTCGCCTCTTACGACACGCAGTATCACGTCAGATGTATTCTCTGCTGTCCCTCTTCTACAAGAGAGCCCCGCATCTGCACGGGCGTAGATCTAGTACTTGACGATAAAAATTACGTAGATCTACATCTAGAATTATGGGAGAATTCGATTTTACGAAACTGGAGGCCTGTAGCCTAAACAATGAATTTTTAATAGTTTGTGCAACCCACACACCTCAACGTTGTAGTTATTGGCATTTGGAGGGACTTCCGAATGTGAGACTCACGCCTGAACTAACTGCTTCAAGTACTAAGTTCAGCCAGACGTCAACATGAAAGTCGCCCCATCAAAAGAACAAGGTTAACTCACTTGAGACGGATCACGCAACAGTTGCGTGACGGTCCGTTTCCGCTGTGGACGGATCACGCACCCCTTGCGTGATGAACTTTTTCAATCTATATCGCCTATGCTATGCACGCAAGCCCTGCGGGACACGTCCGTAACGCTTGTAGAGCCATTCGTTTCGTTTCGTACCGAGTTTGGCGGAAGTAGGAGTTGTAGTTTTGGATCTATGATTAACCAAGGTAAGTAACTGCAATAACTGAAAATATTGAGTCAAACTATTGTAAACAGAATATCGTCCCCTAAACGCAAAAGAAAAGAGACCAATATTTTTGAAGTTTTTAATGATAATTTTTCAGATTTAATCTGAGTGATGATGTAGACCCCGAGTACATGCCTCAGGCACACTCAATTTCCGAAATTTCCCAGAAAACAAAAATTGACATGATTTTCAAAAATTTGTAAAATCAAAACCATAATAGATAAAACATTGAAATTTTTACAGTGTATTGTGCATCAGTTGAACTTATTTGCATTCCGGTTTCATTACAATATCTTAATTAGGTGAGTTATTATGAATTTTTAAAATACCCCAAAAAACCCCAGTCTCCAACGCATGTTGGCCAAAAAAACCCGTCTCAAGTGAGTTAACTTTAAACATTTTCCTCCATGCAAGGACACTCACAGTCAGATCCTAGAATTGTTTAGTAACAAAAGCAGACATGTACAACTACTATTAGTAGTAGTACTAGATCTAGAGTAGATGTTTACTACAGAACAGCTCAATATTTTTGGTCCCATCATATAGTTCACAGAGGGGAAAAATGTATCATTTTTTTATAACAAAATTTACAAATGCTTGGTAAGTGAAAAAAATAAATGTGAATATTTCATTACTGCAAGCAGATATTGCCATGGCATTTGGAAGTCTTTTCCATATTTTCAACATGCCAGCCTGGAAACTGAGAGAACAATGTTAAGTAAATTGATAAATAATTTTTCATTCAGATTTTAAATGAGACAGTTCTTCATTGCGTGCCACACTTTTGATGTAGCCATGCCCCAAGGACTACTATATAGTAGTCCTTGCTATGCCCCTAACGCTCGAACAGTGGCATGTAATGTAGATATTATTTATATTTTTCTTGCTACTAGTATTATAGTCCTACCTAACTAGTGGCATTCCGTAAACAGGTGAACAGGAGGACATGGCATGTTAATCAAAATGAGTGATGTACAGGATTAGCAATTGATTTCTGTTATTTAAATGTATTTTCCCTGAAATAGGTCAGTCATTTTCTGCTTCATCAGAAAAAGCGGGAGGGTTCCATTTGATCACATGACAGGGATAATACAAGAACACAGCTATAGGAGCTATCCATGAGCAATGGATGTTTTTATAGCAGATGCGGGCTCGGGGATTAACACACAGAACATGAAATATGCACATGACTCAAGTTGTGTAACTTCTACAGAACTCCTTCCAAAAAATCATCACTGAACTGAATAGAGACTTTACTTTTACCCAAAACACAGCTTTTACAATCTAGAATAAGAGTGGAAGGGGTCATATGATAGTGCCGTCTTACAGTTGTCAAAAATCTGAATTTACTTCATCATGCTACTAAAAATGGATATGACTGGATTAATTGTATGACCCGGTAATGAAAAGTACTCCAACTGTTAATGTTACCTGTGACTTTACAGTATGGCTGGTGGTATCCTAGGCCTACATTATTGCTTGTGCAGGGTTTTATAAAGGCTGCTGTTTTATGGGACAGAACACTTCACAAAGACTTGATCACAGAATCATCCTACTTCCCTGAAATGGATTGGATTGGATTATATTGTGAAGTTAATTTCATTACTTGATGTTTGTTGATTCTGCCTTTTGATTTAAAGTGAAATAAGGGGAAACCTGCAGTAGTTTTCATGTATCAGAGAAGTAATATTTTGCCTCGTTTACTGTCAGTGTGAAGTATTAATTACATGTACAATTTAAGAATTTATATTGTATATTATGTGACCTTGTGTGATGTTAGAATTTGAAGTGGAAAGACTATTCATAAATGTTGGGAAATCAACATATGGATTTGGTCTTGTATTAGATTTATGACCAACAACGTTAAAGTTGCAGCTCTGGGGATTTCCTGGACTGTTGGATGTACTACATGCATGTAATTTGTCACAGTGTATAGTTTGAAATGAAATTCTTGCACTGTTCCTTTGATTATAGTTGCTGAAGTATGTCTTTCATACATTTGAAATGCCAATTTCAGTGCACTTGGACATCATCAGTAAACTCAAAAGCAAGGATCCAAATAGATCTAAATTCATACAAGCCATTTCTGAATACATATGCTCTATCCTACTTAGCATCTACTTTGGGGCACATGTTCTCCAGGCTAAACAGTTTCTCAGTTGATCAAGTACCCTGGCAACTTCTTCAAACTGCATTTTCACAGTAAGAATTGTGGAGTGTTTTGTAGCATCTTGTAGCTTGCCAGATGTTCCGGCGTTGCAGACTTAACTTAAGGTTTCGTTCTCTGTTTTCTTTGATGGCAAGGGCAAATGTTGAACTGTGAATTATGTAATTTTTCACCCCCTGTTGTCATATATATATATTATATACATGCTGTTCTTTTGGAACTCTCAAACCTCTTGTTTTCCTTGCACACCAGTTGGAAAACCATCAGTAATACAATAAGCCATTAAAAGCAAGATCATACATGTATGATAAGGCAAATTTAGTTGTCAGGAATGCAGATGTTTATGCTGGGAATCATCTGGTACATAAATTTAGATGTTCATTACATTATATTCCTTTGATTGAAGATAAATTACTGAAAAAAACAAAACAAAACAACTATTTGAATAGAGAAATCATCAATAGGCACAAATAAAGACTTGAATTGTAGCATCATTGGTGGCTGTGACATTTCCCACAGAGAAGGTGCATTTCTCATATATCATTTAACGAAAAATGTGAGAAGTAATACATTCCAGTACTGCTCTTATGTGGGCAGTCTTGGAGCCTTCATTGCATTTCAGACTTGATAAAAAGTCCTATTTCATAAAAATGTTGGACCTGATTGTGTTTGTCATGCATAAATATACAGTGTGTGTAAATTATAGCTGTTGCAAGGCTCAAATCACAACCTAGTATTCTTTGGGTTCCCTGAGCAAGTGAATGTTTTTTTTTCACATTTTGCAATGTTCACTTTGTATGGCAGTATAGCACAAAAAGTAGAATTTCAAATTGAAGATTTTGTTACATGTTCACTATTAAACTATTTTCATGGATGATCAGAGGTTATATACTTTCACTGGCAAACATCATGTTTATGTACAATTTTATCAAGTTGACTTCTATCTGCCCAGATAATTTGAAAACAAACAAGAGAAACTGCATGATTCTCAGTACAGAGACAAGTTATTTATTCATTTGCACATTTTCAGTAATTGATCAGCGTACCCCTTGGGCACTGTATTTTTGAAGAGCTGGATAATATGTTTGAAATACTATTTTAGGCAGGTTTGTGTCATGCATGAAATCAAATGTAAAAAAAAATATAAATACACAGGAGATATTTCATATTAAATCACGAAGCTGAATCTCATTAACAATACAATATAAGCCACATCATGTCATTTCAGTCAAGCATTAAGAAACTGTTTGCCTAAGTTTAGGGTAAATTAACATTAGTATACTTTTGTGGACCAGTGAAATTAGGATCATCTTCATGCATGGACATCATGCATTTTACTTTTCCTTTTTGAAAACAATCCGTGGGAAGAGTAAACCATCCCCTTCATTATCATCATTATCATTGATACAAAAATTCCCATAGATGACGTTAGGATTATTACTGGCAGTTGCGATCTCTCATGCCTCAGGTTAAGTATCAAGATCATGACTATCCCTGTGTGTGCACTGTGCAGATTCAGGGGAATAAATGGATGCCTGTCTGGCCCCATTGAAAATTTTTTTCATTTGAGTTTCATGTCCCTGACTTGTGAAACTACTGACATCAGTACTAGGATTTTGTTCATGATCAAAATCATGACTATTACTGATTGTGCCCGGTGCACATGCATGGGAATAAATGGATGCTTGTCTGGCTCCATCATATTTACTTCTCAACTCGTTTTCATGCCCCTGACTTGTTAAACTATTTGTATTTTGGCTATTATCATGAACAGTATTGGGAGTAGCACCTGCATTAGTGGCACGGACTACATTTGGAGATGCAAAACTCTTGACAACAGTGTCTCCAACTCTGCCATCATCCATACCAGCAGTGCCTTCAACACTACCATCATCTATACCAGCATGGTCTCCAACACTTTCATCATTTATTCCAACAGTATCTCCAGCAGAACTCTCATTGGCACATCCTTCATTATCTGGACGACCATTGCCCTGGTGGGTGTTGTCTGGGCCAGAATCCCCACTGTCATTGCCATCTTCGTTGTCTTTGCTTTTCCCAAACCAGCTTTTGATTTTGTGTATGCCACTGTCTCCTGCTTTCTTTAAGCCAAAGCCTACAGCAGCTGCTCCTGCAATCGCTAGGGCAACCTGTGTCCAAAATCCAAACCCAGCAGCTCCAGCTGACTGTAGAGCAGAAACCACTGACATGCCAACCCTGTGGATGACAGCATTGAACCACTGAGAAATAGCTAGCTGAAGTGGAGAGATCTTGAGAAAGACTGGACTTTTACACGGGGTTCTTGTATTTGTGTGACCATCTAAAATCAGTCATGTATAAGTGTTTGTTGGTTGCAAATTTCATGAATTTGACTGAAAACTGACTTCAAATAATCCTGTTATAATTTACAACCTCCAATACGTGAACTGGTGTGGGAGGTAAAGTGTGCTCACCCAGTTTGGATTTTGAAAGACTTTACTTGCCAGCCAAATTATTGTTATTTGAATTTCTGCGAATATAGTAAGTTCGTGATAGTAAAAACAATTTTTTTAAAATTATGATAAAAAAATAAGTGTAAGAAGTCCTTTCCACACTGGAGAAACGTGGTCTAAGCACAAACACACAACAAAACTAGCTTTTCTTCAGTTTGTGCAAACATCTACATGTCTGACTTTGGAAATATGGGTGTGGGAAATTTTGAAATTGCTGACTGGAAATGGGCAGACCATGCAGTAACAAAATGGTAAAAAGTTTACTTCTGCTCTTGTTAGTTTCACTACTATTGTTGTACTCTGATCTACAGCTGTTGTGGATTTATCATATTATAAAGGTAGTAAGACCCCCAGTGTAATCATCAAAGGCCTTTTAATCGCTGCACCTTAAATTCTACAAATGGGCAGCAGTACACAGGCGGGTTGCCCTGGCTAGTGTTAGTCCTCATTATGGGTGTTTTCAGAGTTATCGCATGGCTCAGTGACTGATTGCTTAGTAACTTATTATAATATAAGGTGCAGTCTGATGTGAGATGCATTTGGAATTCTTTCCAAAGAATGTATTCAGGATATTTCCTCACTCTTTTTGTCTCATAATTGAACCAAATACAACCACTATATTTTGACAAACAGTATTGTACTGTAGCATTCTTCAAAATTTGACTCTATGGGGATGACCATAGCATGTTAAGACATAGAGGGATGAGAGAGCATGGAGTCAAATTAAATGCACAGTTTCGTATTTATTTTGAAAATGGTGAAAGATGTAGGGTGAAACAGAGGGAAGGATTATTTAGATGGTAAGGTCAGTGATTCTGCAAGTACATGTATTCACTCATTCAGGGCTTAGGAAGCTCAATGACAGGTATGTACATGTAAATGAAAACAATATTCAAAACAAACTACCAGCTGAAATTTGATGATGAGTGATATCTACATGTCACTTTTTGGGAAGTGCACATCTGAGAACATCTATGGCCTTACCCTGTCTTCGAGGCAGTAGACATAAGCCAGGCTGCCAGACTACCAGCTGCAATTCCACCTGAACCAAAACCAACCACATCCAAAATAACAGGAGCTCCTAAAACAGCCAGTGCAGCACCGACAATAAAATAAACAACACTATCCGTGAACACTTTTGACATGATACTGCTCCTTGTTGCAGCGAGTGCATCATTGGCGGTTGGTATTGGGGTATCGCTGGGGTTCGAAGTGCAGGGTGCATCACTGGAGGCCTATCTTGGGTTATCTCTTGGGATTGATGTAAGGGATGTATCCCCATTGGAAATGTTTGCTTGAGACCGTTTTGTAGTGTTTTTGGAGCTACCTTTTAAAGAGTAAGAAGGGGGCGGATCAGTGGAAATGTGTTTTGGAGATTGATTTGAAGTGTTGTTAGGATCTTTTAAAGAGTATGGTGGAGGTGTATCTTTGGAAATGTTTTCTGCAAACTGATTTGGAGTGTTGTTAGGATCTTTTGGAGAATATGGTGGGGGTAGTGCATGATCAGAACCGTCTTTTGGAGAGTATGTTGTTGTATTGTTGAGGGGATCCATGGTTTTTCAGGAAGATGAAATCTGTTGTAGAAAGGCTGGAACGAAAACATACTGATCAGAAAGTTGCGAACATTGTTCCCCATACAACAGTGATGTTGTAGTAAGTGTAATGCTCGTGATAAAAAATGGACAACCAATATAACTACTAAACTAGACAATCAGGTGAAACTGGAAGATGTGGAAGTGGGGGGGGGGGTAAGCCGATTAATGGGAAGGAGTACCATAATACCATATGAGTTGCACAACTTTATTTGCGTGCATTTTTCATGCTCGGAGTGTTAAACCCTGGGCCGGAAGCCAAATCTATTATAAAAATATCTATCTAGAGGACTAACTCACTAGGCGGGCTCTGGTGTGATCCCACACTCACGGACACTCCCTAAGGTCACATCCTTTTTGTGTCCAAATTGTGTGACTCAAATGGAACTCTTCCCAATTGCATGTCATGGGTATGGCCATATTTTACATCCAAAGAGTGAAAAAATTACATTGGAAATAAATTTCACTGGAAAGTAAGTTAAGAGTTTGTTCCATCCTCATGTCTGAATCACAGAAAGCTAAAACAGCGATGGAGTTTGCCAAAAAAACAAATAAAAATGCTGAACATTTTAACCAACTTTTTAGCTAAAGCCCGGAACACAGAATAGGCCTACCAAAATGAACAATTCCTTCTTCTGCTATATGTCCACAAATTGAGCGCGCATAAATATGGTGAGTACTACTCTTTTTCATTCAGTTATGAAGAAGGGGTGTGGTGCGAATTGTTGCATTGTTGATAATGATACGCGTACGTTGCAAGACGATGGATGGAATATGACAAACTGATTCGTCTCAATATCCTGTGCCTTGGAGTAAAGCCTTAGATGGAGTTATCTTTAGCCTTTGATTAGAATCAGTTTTTATAATGATTACACACACAACGCACAGAATTCCGGCTCTGTCCGTGCTAAAACAGAGTCAGTGATAAAAAAATGTTGTTGTTTTTTTGTGTGTGTGCATTGCATGATTCTTTAAAATTAAGCTTCAGGTTTGTCAAGGTGTTACACTCGTGTCTAATAAGAACACCCGTGTGCTTTGCACAGAAGACAGGCAATTCTCAGTAGTTTGTTTTCGAAGTCTGTGTGGATTAGACTAGGCCTACGTCTTGCACACGATACTCACCGAACTAATGTCTTCAGTTTTGTCATTCAGTCACAGTGTCTCACCTGAAATGGGAAGCTCGAATTGACAGGAAAGTCTGCTCACAGTGGAGAGAAAAACTTTGCACTGAGCACAATGCACACCGCCTTCGGCTTTCACTTTCTGCGTGACCGTTACCAGCCGAGAATTTTGTCGGTTCCAAGTACATGTACATGCATTCTATTTTTGGTTAGCGGGAATTCCCGTAAATGTCATCCGCGCTTGGCAACGAATAGAAAGTGAAAATGTCCCTATGATGCATGTTGTATAGTAACGGTACTGACGAGGTACTCTGCGGTGCCTTCAAGACTCACCCCATACATACTTATTTGAGTGAAGTTCAGATGCATGCGATTTCAGTCATGAGACATCGATAGTTTTAGTTTCAGTTTCGGGTGAAATCCCCCCCCCCCCTTTCCCTTTTCTCTCTTTCTCTCTCTCTCTGCATGTGTGTATGTTAAATGGGAGGTATTTTAGTATTGTTATGTAAAAACCGTGGGGGGAAAACCCACAAGTGTATAGTAACACAGTGCAGTGACCAAACAGGGCCTCTTGTTTTCTGTTTAATATTTTAGCACAGAATTTATTGTGTTGTCTTTGATCACCTGTCACTGACGTAGTAGGCCTACATTGCAAATACATACATGGTCTTTGAAGGGTAGAGGGGTGGCACATAAGAGTTCAGACACTTTGATCTAATCTAGTGTTGAAAAATCGTTTTAGGTGATAATTTGTAATGTTGAATTCCAGCTACTTGTAAAGGGATAATTTCTAAGTGATCGGTTTACCCAGATAGTAATGGATCAGTTTTTAATTGAGCTTAGCCCAATAAATTAATTTGTAAACTTCAGCAGTGTGAAGTGTATAGTGTCACACTTTTCTGTTAGGTTTTTGTTTTGTTTAGTCAATTAATTTGCTGTGTTTATTTTTCATTGAACTGTGATGATTAATTTTTTAAAATATATATATATATAAAAAACAAAATGATATGCACATTATCAATTGGGAGTGAACAAATACATTGCGTTTATCTCTTGGAGTGCCAAAATTAAGATTTGGATTGGGCTGTGCTGGTGGACAGTATGAAAGAAAATGGACCTTGTTGCATATTTTAATAATGGTTTACCATTTGCAAACAGTAGTGTTTGCAGAAATTGCACAGCATTGTTGTACATTAGGATAAGGACACTTTTCCAAAAATTATCATCATTACAAAAAAGCAAATGAGAATTTGGACAGCAAATACATAGAAGTCACATAATATGTATTCATTTGTTATGGCTTATAAGAGATAAAGACTGCAGTCCGAAACTGATGATGGTTTATCATCTCATAACAGTGTTCGCTGTTGATTATCCAAACGGACATACCTGTTCACATATAATAAAATATACTATAAATTTCCTTTTGTGCATAACCTGTTTTTTTGTGGCAGGAAATTGAAAGAAATTTCATATGATCATTCTGTTTCTTTTCTTCCTCATGATAGTGCCGTGTTTGCGCACAACCATATTCACCATAGTGGCACAGTGTGTGTGTGTATTTTCTAAATATTTCAAACTACAACCCATATTTTGTGTAACGTGAATTGTTTTTTGTTTTTTTAAATTACAGTATATTAAACACGCATAGATCTAGTACATTACATACTGCAAAAACTATTGCTTTTTTCTTTTTTAATTCCTATTTGTAGCCAGCTTGAAAATGCTTTATGGACTGCAATTTAATCAAAAGAAGTCAGATTCACATTCCAAACGTCAGGTCTCTGCCGCTCTGAATTCTGTGTCCTGCATTTTAAAAAAAGCAGGTTCTTCAAGAACGCCATTTCTTTACCATGCCTTGGTCTGCAAATACAAAGTAAAAGACAAAAGAAATCTCTTTGGTACAGATTGTCAGCAAAATTAAACCATGCCAGATGAGAATAGCGTCAGTAGCAGAGCTTGGGTTACCCATGGCAAGGCAAGCATTGTCACATTTTGTGTCCCCTAATCCGCGAACAGCTAGCACTCCCGGGGTCCCTTCCAACAGTCCATCATTGAACCTGTTAGTGAGTATTACTTCTCCCCTTCCCCCTTCCTCCAAGCACATGTAATGTATTTTAAGGAAATACTGGTGTAATTAAAGTAAAATACATTTAATGCTAGTATACTCAAATTTTATTTAAAATTGCATGGTTTTAATTAGTGTAAATTTTTTTAACAACAATATTGAAATCTGCATTGAAATGTCTCTCAATTGATAGTATTGCCAGGTTACTCAGGTGCAGCAGGTAGGGATAGAGGAGCGAGGCTGCCCAGGCGGCCACTGCAACCCCGTGAAATTATGAATTTTTAAATTATAATTTTTAACGTGAGTTATGGAACATTACAGTACCGGTGTTTTCAAATGGGAAATTATGCTATTATGGCATTATGTAGTTCACCAATAAGGATTGCATGATGAGGACAGTGTGGCTGTAATTAGCAAGACAAATACTATAAAATGTTACATGGCAATATTTATTTGCCTTGTCATGTTGAAAAACTACCAAGAATGTTAGAATATTTGAAGATCTTCCATGTGAGTGGCAGGACATACTGTTTTATTTATTTATTTATTTATTTATTAGTACTGCTTTATTATATATTTTCTTTTGAAATTTTGGGTCCTTAAGAATTTTGTGCCGGGGTCAGCCACCCTTGTGGACCCTGCCCATGCTATGCCGCTGGGTTGGACCAGACTTTTGGTTGTCAATATTTTGCTATAGTCTAATGAATGCTACAAAAATTTAAATGTTACATTCTTATGTATTTTTTTGTCTTTTCCACATAGGACAGTGTAAATTTGGTGACCGCTGTCAGTACTCCCACCTGACAAATGAAGACAGAGCTCGACTGACGCAGGTCGTCAACCAAAAACAGCAGCTGGCCCAAGCCCGGCTGGGAGAAACCACTTCAACAGACTCAGATGTAAAGTCAGCATTAGAAGCTTGGATGGAGACGCGGAGAAAGAGACGAAAACTGGAAGAAGAAGCGGACATAAAAGGCAGTCATTGTACTTTAAGAAGTGACACTGTTCCTGAATATAAACTTGCGGAGTGTCTATCCTGTATACCCACCAGCCTCCCACCATCATTGCTACCTCCAAGCAAAGAGGCCATCTTAAATAGTACTTACAGTGAATGGGGTTGAGATAAATCTCTTTATCTGAATGTTTTCCTTTTAATATTTGCAAGCAAGCCCCACTAACCTCAACGGAAGCTGCACTGGACCAAACGGAGAAAATTGCGATGAAACACAAACATGCGATTTTTTGACACTTTTTATATTTTGGTCAATATTTGAAGTTCAACTATTCTTCTGCATTCTGTAAAAAATATTATGTCTCAAATCAGCCTCTAAATATTGCTTTTAATGCCTTTAATTTTGCCTTTGGCATCGAATTGGGTTCATTGAATTCCCGATAACTTCAAAATTAATAAACCTATAGTCACAAAATTTTCACACAGCATGTATCAGTTATATTGGCATAGACATGCAAAATTTTAAAGCCGTAGGTTAATTATAAGTACCCAATGCTAGAGCAAAAATCACTTCTACATCTTTAATGGCGATTTTCTCAGAAGTTTGCTTCCGTTTTTGTCCGGGGCATAGGTGTCTTTACAAAGCCATAACTTTGTGATAAAAACGAGCATTGCAATAATTTTTACACCAAATTAAAGATGAGATGTCATACTTTATGGTGATATTCATAAGTCAAAACGGAAAAAATGTGACTTTTGTTGAGGTTAGTGAGGTTGGCTCACATTTTCTCTGTTTCATACAGAATTACATTTAAATATGTTGTTTGTTTTTCTTTGGTTTTGTTTTGTTTTTGTTTTTTTTGGTTCTATTTGGAAATGTTATTTTTGTAACCCTTCACCATGCTGTTGACATAGACTATCTTAAAATGTTTAGAGCAAGTGCGCTTTTGAGGTAACACAGTATGTTCTAAATACGTTAGTGAGATTGCACCGGTCAGCGTATGGCTGGGGAAGAAATATGCAGCTGGGGAGGGGTTAGTGTTCATTCAGTAAGGTAATATATATTCAGGTACACTTCCCCCCCCCCCCCCCCCCCCCCCCCCAGCTGATGCACTCCAGCCAGTTTATGGAAATTGAACACAGATTAATCCTGTCTGAACTGCAATACACAGCATATTATTTGAGCTCAGTAAACTGCTCTTGAGCCATTCAGAGCGGTTTGCAGGAAGTAATCCGTTAAAACAACTCTCAGCTTTCTGTTCCATTGCACATCATGATGTGTGCAACCTTTATTTTATGCACAGCTATAAGTAGGTTGCTTTATTATTTATGTACTTCTTTATCTGGCAGCAATTTACACGCAGATGCGTCATTCAATCATAGTGTAGTTGTCATGTATAATGGTAGTTTACTTGTCGTGTATGAATTCAAGGGGAGTAAACATCGCATTTCATATTTTGTTTTAGAAAGACTGAGTAGTTCCCGTTAGTGTACTAGTCGCACTGACTCCGGATTGCCAAAGAGTGGAATGCCAGCTAAACTCCTTTTTATCATCATGAGAGTATTACCACTCGTCTTTGGATCAGAGTTGTTATAGTTATCTTCTTTTCTTTCGTTACAGACTTTCATCCACTTTTGATAGATCGTGAGACCACAAGTTGTACATGTAATCTTTTTGATTTATTTTCTGCTCCTTTCCTTTTTTTTTTGTTTTTCAGTACTGCAAAGAAGTGGTAGGCTACCCACCTTCAAATGTGTTTTCCTTGTTTCTCAGACTGTGTGTTGTTTTCTAAGATTATGACTTATAAAGTGCACAGTCAAAGCACACAGCTCACCATGGGATGGGGCAAACATGTTTGTTAACATTATGTTCATTTCAAGGTTTTTCGTTATTGTCATGCTCCATACTAGCATGGTTGATTTACATGACATAATATTTAGAATGCTCAGACTTATGCCAGAGTACAATATTTTTTAATAACTGATACTGAGGTGTCCAAAGTCAAAATACTGCAAGTTCAAAAGTTCATACTTTTGAGAAAAATGAAATTTTATGGTGTAGTTATGTAGACCTTAAAGTAAGTCAGGCCAGTGTGATTTTCAGCGATTTTGTGCCCCTTCAGAAAGGCCTTATTGAAGGCTACCTTTGGGTTCCTAATGTTTAAACATAAACCGTTGCCATTACAAGTACCCTGCATTTGTTTCTGTTCTCGTGGAGTTTTCTTTCTGACTTTAGTACATAACTTATGTCATTACAAATACTGAGCTTTTTTTTCTATTTTCATGGGGTTTTCTGACTTTGGTGAAACTTAAGAAACAATAATTATAAATTAACGCTGGCTTTTTTTTTTTTCTGTTTTACCAACTTGAGATTGAAAACTGCCGTGCAAAGGCAGAGCAACTATGTGCTCTTTTTTCTCTTATCAGTTACGTCGCTCTGCCTTTGCATGGCAGAATAGTTCAGACATGTACATTGTATAACACATGTACCTTTACCTGATTTCTTTTTTGCTGCTTTTTTTTTCTGTGAAGCTTTCTGACTTTGGTGAGATTGAATGACTTCATGGTGGATTAAAATATTCGCATATAGTTTGGTATTATTGACTGTCAAAAATAAAGTGTTTCAAACATATTTTTTTTTTTTTGCCTCGATGTCTGTTTGCTCTCGGAAATAACCTTGGTGTGAGTGTGAATTGAAGAGGTTAGGGGGGAATTGTTTTGTAACAAAAACAGACATGCACTAATGTAGAGTAGATGTTTACTACAGAACAGCTCAAGATTTTTGGCCCAATCATATCCATGTATTTCATAGAGGGGAAAAATGGAGATCTATCATTTTTTGATAACAAATACTTGATACGTGAAGAAAAATAAATGTGAGTATTTCATTACTGCAAGCAGATACTGCCTTGGCATGAGTAGCATTTGGAAGTCTTTTCCATATTTTCAACATTCCAGCCTGGAAACTGAGAGAACAATGTTATAAATTGATAAATAAATAATTTTTCATTCATTTGAAGCAGTTCTTCACTGCTACAGTGGCCTATTTGATGCAGCTGTGCCCCTAACGCTCGAACAGTTGCATGTACTAAAGACATTTTGTCATATGTTTATATTTTTGTTTGCTACTAATAACTATAGTCCTACCTCTATAACTAGTGGCATTCTGTAGACAAATGAACAGGAGAACATGGCATTTTAATCAAAATGGGTGATGTACAGGATTAGCAATTGATTTCTGTCATTTTGTTGTATATATATGTAATTTAAGAATATTGCATATTATGTTACATTGTGTGATGTTAGAATTTGAAGAGGAAAGATTATTCATAAATGTTGGGAAATCATGATTGGTCTTGTATTAGATTTATGACCAACAACATTAAAGTAGCAGTTGTTGGGATTTCCTGGACTTTTGGATGTACCTACATACATGTAATTTGTCACAAGGTATAGTTTGAAATCCAATTCTTGCACTACGTTCCTTTGATTATAGTTGCTGAAGCATGTCTTTCATACATTTGAAATGCCAGTTTGAGTGCATTTGGACATCATTAGTAAATTCAAAAGCAAGGATCCAATTAGATCTAAATACAACTTACAAGTCATTTCTGAATACATGTCCATTATCATATTTTAACATCTACCTTGGAGCACATGTTCTCCAGGCTAAACTGTTTCTCAGGCGATCAAGTACCCTGGCAACTTCTTCAAACTGCATTTTGACAATAAGAACTGTGGAGTGTCTTAGTAGCATCTTGTAGCTTGCCAGATGTTCCGGCATTGTGGACTCAACTTAAGGTTTCGTTCTCTGTTTTCTTTGATGGCAAGGGCAAAAGTTGAACTGTGAATTATGTAATTTTTCACCCCTTATTGTCATACACATGCTGTTTTTTTAGAACTCTCAAATACATCTGTATACATATATTTTTTTCCTTGCACACCAATTGGAAAACCATCAGTAATAAGCCATAAAAGGAAGATACATGTATGATAAGACAAATTTAATAGTAGGGAATGCAACTGTTTATACTGGGAACCATACATATGGTACATAAATTTAGATGTTCATTACAATATATTCCTTTGAATGAAGATGAATTACTGAAAAAACAAAACAAAACAACCATTATGAATAGAGAAATCATCAACAGGCATGAATAAAGACCTGAATTGTAGCATCATTGGTGGCTGTCACATTTCCCAGAAAAGATGCATTTCTCATTTGAACGAAAAATGTGAGAAGTAATACTTTTTGGTACTGTTCTTATGTGAGAAGTCTTGGGACCTTTGTTGCATTTCAGACTTGATAAAAAAGCCCTATTCCATAAAAATGTTGTACCTGATTGTGTTTATTTATGTACACAGTACATGTAAATTATATGTATTTTAGTTATTACAGTACAAAGCTCAAATCATAACCTAGTATTCTTTGGCTTTCTTGAGCAAGTGAATATTAATCGTATGACTGCTTTAGACTAGACTTTAATTTTACATTTGGCAACTAAAGTGATATATATGAAAAAAATTACATGGCATAATTTTTAGCTGTGATGTCAGAAAAATGCCATTTTTGGGGACAAAAAATGCAACAAGATGCCACAAAAAATGCCACAAACGACATCACAATGTCATAAGTAATGCAATGAAGACTGCCAAATATACAGTAAACAAACCAAAAATGGTTAAAAGTACAGTGCCACTACACATGGAATGACGATGATGGACCCGTGGTCGCAGTCTAGAGATTCTAAATTCTGATTCTGAACACAAAAAGAAAGCGAAAGTAGGGGTGGGTGTGCTCGCTTGGGTAGTAGAAATTTTCGCTTTCATGAATAATTACTTACGGTATCCGGATATTGATCTAACATGAATTTTTGAAGGTTATCAATGGTTATGCTTTAAAATTTTTGGACTCGGATACGGGTACTTTCCGGATAATAACAGTCCTAAAAGATAGGAAGTGGCCATTTTTTCTCCAAACGAAGCCAATAAAAAAAAAGCAAAAATGCCCCAAAAAAAAGCAAAAAAAAAAAAACGAAAAAAAAATGAGGAAACATCAAAAAGTGCGGGAAAGAGTGCGGAATGCCAAAAAGTGCGGCCGCATTTTCCTGACATCACAGATTTTTAGTAACATCTCCTGCAGCACATCTCAGACAGTGGTCCTGTTGTTGTTTTTTTCACCATTTTGCGGTGTTCACTTTGTATGGCAGTATAGGATGAAAAGTAGAATTTCAAATTAATTAAAGATTTTGTTACAATCATATTCACTATTTTCATGAAAGTTTAAGTTTCTAAATACTTCCACTGATAAACATCAGGTTTATGTATGTACAATTTTATCGAGATGAGTTCTATCAGATACCCACGTATTTTCAAAATGAATAATTTCACTTGTAAAGAGACAATTTATTTATTGGTTTGCACATTTTCAGTAATCATGAGCTTATTCCTGGGGCACTGTATTAAGATAAGATAAGATAAGATAAGATAAATTTTATTCGTCCTTGTACAAGGAAATTTGTTTTGATCATTCAATACATAACAATACATTTACAGAAGCAGAAAGTATGATACATAGCGCGCACACACACATATATACACACACACTGATAAATTAACTAAATTAACAAAATTAACAGTGCACACAATATGCTTCCCTAACTAAAACACATTGACCTGACACGCAGGACATAATTCAACTGTGCACAGATTACGATCAAGATGACGACATTATTGTAACATCCTAGTTGATGATGGAATAAACGATTTAAAGTAGCGCTCAGTTTTAGTTTTCTTTGACAACAGCCTTAAACTTCTTACAGATCTTATATATTCCTTGTTCAGGGGATGTTGGGGGTCATTTATAATAATATTAGCTTTTTTAATACAAGCACCAGTGTACAATAGCTGATGAAATCAGCTAATTGAACAAGTAATATTGTTGAACTCCCAGATAATACGTATAGATGATTGAAATATCGTTCCAGGCTAGTTTTCACCTGATATAATCAAATAGACGTGCAGGATACATTACATCTTAAATCAACAAAGATTAATCTGAAATTGAAAGCAATACAATAATTATGGGGCACATCACGTCATTTCAGTTAAGTATTAAGAAACTGTTTGCTTAGCCTTAAGTTTAGAGTAAATTAACATTAACATTAATATACTTTTGTAGACCAGTGAAATTAGGTTCATCTTCATGCGTGGGCATCGTCTGTTTTACTTTTCCTTTTTCTCCATTATCAGCATCATTATCATTGATATGATCATTCTTATCAATGACATCAGGGTTATTACTGGCGGTTGAGGCTTACATACCATATTGTCTGGACCAGAATCCCCACTGTCGTTGCCATCTTTGTTGTCTTTGCTTGTTCCAAACCAGCTTTTGAATTTCTGTGTGCCACTCTCTCCTGCTTTCTTTAAGCCAACGCCTGCCCCAGCTCCCGCTGTCCCCAGGGCAACCTGTCTCCCAAGTCCAATTCCAGCGGCTCCGGCTGACTGTAGAGCAGAAACCGCTCCCATGCCGACACTGCAGGTGACAGCCTGTGTCCAAAGTCCAATTCCAGCGGCTCCAACATTGCCATCACCTAAACCAACACTGTCTCCAACTCTGCCATCATCCATACCAGCAGTGCCTTCAACACTACCATCATCTATACCAGCATGGTCTCCAACACTTTCATCATTTATTCCAACAGTATCTCCAGTAGAACTCTCACTAGCATCTCCTTCATTATCTGGACTATCATTGCCCTGGTGGCTGTTGTCTGGGCCAGAATCTCCACTGTCATTGCCATCTTC
Organism: Onchidella celtica; assembly: GCA_963931925.1. Lineage (NCBI taxonomy): Eukaryota > Metazoa > Mollusca > Gastropoda > Systellommatophora > Onchidiidae > Onchidella > Onchidella celtica. Next base: position 42,860,019 of record OZ007575.1, on the reverse strand, counting down.
GTTGTCTTTGCTTTTTCCAAACCAGCTTTTGATTTTGTGTATGCCACTGTCTCCTGCTTTCTTTAAGCCAACGCCTGCCCCAGCTCCCGCTGTCCCCAGGGCAACCTTTGTCACAAGTCCAATTCCAGCGGCTCCGGCTGACTGTAGAGCAGAAACTGCTCCCATGCCGACCCTGTAGATGAAAGCATTGAACCACTGAGAAATAGCTAGCTGAAGTGAAGAGATACTGAGAAAGTCTGGACTTTTACATGGGATTCTTATATTATTTTGTGTGACCATCTAATATCAGTCATGCATGTATAAGTGCTTGTAGTTATGTAACTTTCATGAATTTGAGTTAAAACTGAATTCAAATAATCCTGTTATACAGGACCTCAAACTCATGAACTGGTATGGGAGTTAAAGTGTGATCAATCCTGTTTGGATTTTGAAAGACTTTACTTGCCAGCCAAATTATTTTTATTTGAATTTCTGGGAATATAATAAGTTCATGGCAGGCACATGTTTGCTTTTTTTTTGTAAAAACAATATTTTGAAAATTATTGTGATGAAAAATAAGGGTAAGAAGTCCTTTCGACACTGGAGAAACCAATGTTTAAGCACAAACACACAACAAAACTTGCTTTTTTTTCAATTAGTTCAAACATCTACATGTCTGACTTTGGAAGTGTGGGTGTGGGCAATTTTGAAACTGCTGACTGGAACTGGGCGGACCATACAGTAACAAATGGCAAAAAGTTTACTTCTGCTCTTTTAGTTCCACTACTAAGTGCTATTGTTGGAAAAGTGAAACGATTGTACTCTGATTTGCAACTGTTATGGATTTATCATTATATTATAAAGATAGTTATTAGTGAGACGTCCAATGTAATCATCAAATGCTTTTTAAATTTAACTGCTGCACCTTAAATTCTACAAAATATCATCTTACACATAGAAAGATGTAAAGGTGTTCTGTATGTGGGCATATTGTAAAAGCTCTCGAGGTTCGCTAATATTAAATTTAATATATTCACTGATTTTGAGCCACAACTGAGTTGAACAGAAGGAAGTGTTCCAACATTTTGAGCTGGAAAGAAAAGACACATTTTCTTCTAATAGAGTTAAAAAGTGTGACAGGAAACTTGTTGCCATGCCTCAAAATTTACACATTGGTGGTTGAAACTCAACTTTAAAAATCACATCTGTGTATTCCCCAAGTCAGTGGGCAAACTAGTAAAAATAAAAAACCACATTGTCATGGTGCTGACCTTTTGGCCTAAGTCATATTTTGCACTTCTGAGAAAAGCACAAAAAACTCATTTAAATTCTTTTGCAATGCAGTCAGACTTAGACCAAAATGCCTATAAGTGGCAATAGCTGATGAAATCAGCTAATTGAACAAGTAATATTGGAGTGATTGTTGGTAGAGGACCATGGACTAATTACAAAGCCGTTATAAAGAAATACTGAGTACTGTTCACTGCTCATCTATAGTTTACCGTGTAACATGCCTAAAAAACACGTAAGTCGGAAGATTTTTGGATTTTGTTAGGAGAGCACAGTATTTTACATAGAAAGCTAGAGCTGAGCAGTGAACACAACTCAGTAGTTTCCCTATTTGCCTTTGTAATAAAACTACGCTCCCCCAACAATATCCAAAAAGTCTATCATGAGAGAGAGAAAATTACCTGCCACTAATAGGGCTAGGTAAAAGTGGCCATCATCCACGTTGGCTGAAACAACCCCAGAATCAAAATGGCCTACGTCTACGAATGAGTTAGGTCATTACAGAAAGTTTTATTTCCAATTCCAGGATAATGGCTTGGCACTTTTGAATGATTTTTACATTAATAGATGCACCATGGATAGGGCAATGATGAAATAGGTACATTCTGTTTTGGCCTAAGTCTGACTTAGGCCAAAAGGGTAGCACCATGACGACATGGCCAATAGTGGCAATAGAAGCCAGGTAGAGTACTCTTAATTTATAACAGAAGGTGCAATAAAAGTACACAGTGAGTTAAAAGAACATTTTGCCATAAGGATAGCATACAAGAGAGACAGCTCACAGAAATAACATAAATTAAATATGCAAGGAAAGGCAGTGAGGCCTTTATAATTGTGGATCAAAGCTCTGCAAGAGAATAGTAATGGTAGGGGTATGTACATTATTGTGCTTGAAAGGAGTTAGTTGATAAACCAAAGTGCCTTTGAAAACCTCAGCTGCATGTAAATGGAAAATGAATGGGGAGAACTGGATGCATCTCAAGGTAGATTTTCTTACTACACAGTAGTGAAATATTCCAAACTGCGGGGTTACATATATACCGATCCCCAAGGAGCAGCGGTACACAGGGGGGTTGCCCTGGCAAGTTTTAGTTCTCAGTATGGACGTTTTTATGGTTATTGCATTGTTCAGTGATTAACTGCTTAGTACCTTGTAAGGTGCAGTCCGATGTGATGTGCATTTGAAAGTTTTCCAAAGAAGGCATTCAGGATATTTCCTGACTCATTTTGTTTCACACTTGAACCAAATACATGTACAACTACTACATGTGTATATTGTGACAAACAGTATTGTACTGGAGCATTCTTCAAAATTTGACTTCATGGGGATGACCATAGTATGTTAAGACATAGAGGGATGAGAAAGCATGGAGTCCATTGAAATGCACAGTTAAACGTATACATTTATTTTGAAGATGGGGAGAGATGTAGGGTGAAACAGAGGGATGGATCACATGTATTTTTAGATGGTAAGTTCAGTGATTCTGCAAGTATTCACTCTTTCAGGGGTTAGGAAGTTCTATGACAGGTATGCGAATGAAAACAATATTCAAAACAAGTTACCAGCTGAAATTTGATGAGAGGGTGTACTTGAGTCTGCATGAGTACATGTCACTTTTTGAGAAGTGCACAATGGCCTTACCCTGTGGTCGTGGCAGTAGACATAAGTGAGGCTGCCAGGCTACCAGCTGCAATTCCACCTGAACCAAAGCCAACTGCAGCCACAACAACGGGAGCTCCTACAACAGCTAGTGCAGCACTGCCAACAATAGCACTACCCATGCCCACTTTTGACAAGGTACTTCTGCTTGTTGAAGGAGATGCAGAGGGGGCATCAGTGGAGGTTGGTGTTGGGATATCGCCTGAGTCAGATGTAGCGGGTGCATCACTGGAAGTTGATGTTGGGGTATCTCCCGAGTCAGATGTAGAGGGTGAATATGGTAGGGGTATTGCATAAACAGAACCGTGTTTTGGAGAGTATGTTGATATATAATTGTTGAGGAGATCCATGGTTTTTCAGAAAGATGAAATCTGTTGTAGAAAGGCTGGAACGAAAACATGCTGATCAGAAAGTTGCAAACATTGTTCCCCATACGACAGTGATTTGTAGTCAGTGTAATACTCATGAATGATAAAAAAGGGACAACCAACATAACTAGACAATCTGGTGACATTTGGGGGGGGGGGGGGGGGGTAATTAATGGGAAGGAGTACCATATGAGTTAGACAACTTTATTCGGCCACATTTTTCATAGTCGGAGTGTTCGCTGGGCCCAGAACCAGGTTCTAAAAAATATCCATCTAGAGGACTAATTCACCAGGCGGGCTCTTTTGTGATCCCACACTCATGGACACTCCCTAAAGTCACATCCTTCTGGGGTCCATATGGGTATCACCATATTTTATATCCAAAGAGTGAAAAAATTACATTGGAAATAAATTTCACTGGAAAGGTAGATAAGCGTTTGTTCCATCCTCATGTCTGAATCATAAAGAGCTAAAACAGCGATGGAGTTGGCCAAAAAAATAAATGAAAATGCTGAACATTTTAAGGAACTCTTTAGCTAAAGCCTGGGACACAGAATACCAAGATGAACAATTCCTTCTTCTTCTGTGTGTCCACAAATTGAACTCACATAAATATATACTCTTTTTCATTCAGTTATGAAGGGGTGTGGTGTGAATTGTTGCATTGTTGACAACGATGACGTCGAAGGACGGAATATGACGAACTGATTCATCTCCGTATCCTGTGTCTTGGGTAAAGCCTTTTCTTTGAGTTTGAATCAGATTTTATAACGACTATACACACACACACACAAAGCACAGAATCCGTGCTAAAACAGAGACAGTGATAAAAAATGTTATTGTTTTTTTTTGTGTGTGTGCATTGTATGATTCTTTATACTTCAGGTTTGTCAAGGTGTTACACTCTGAATAATAACAACCCTGTCCTTTGCACAGAAGACAAACAGTTCTCAGGACAGTACATGACATGCAGTTTGTTTTTAGATTCAGTGTGGACTAGACTAGATCTACATCTTACAGCTATGGACTAATGCCTTCAGTATTGTCATTCAGTCAGAGTTTGTCTTACCTGGAGTGGGAAGCTCGGACTGACAGGAATGTCTGTTCACACTCACAGTGGAGAGAAGTTAGGCCATCCAGCCGAGAAGTAATATTGTGTAGATTCTGAGTACAGCTATTTTTGGTTAGCGGGAATTCTCGTAAATTTTTATGTCAATCGGCGCTGGCCATGAATAGACAGTGAAGATGTCCCTTTTCGTGCATGTCATGGTGCATGTAGTATTGACGGGGCACACTGCATTGCCTTTCAGACTCACCCGATAGGCCTACTTACTTATTGTGGTGAAGTTCAGATGCGTGAGATTTCAGTCATGAGACATCGATGGTTTCAGTTTCAGTTCCGAGTGAACTCCCCCCCCCCCCTCCTTCTCTCTCTGCACGTGTATGTTAAAATGGAAAGTATTTTAGTATTGTTATATAATAAACCTGGGGGAAAACCCCACAAGTGTTCAGTAACAGTACTCAGTAGTAACACAGTGCAGTGACTAAACAGGGCCTCTTGTTTTCTGTTTGGAAGCGCATAGTGGCTGTTGGAAAGTACAACGCACACAATTCGATGACGTTGAACACACACCGGAATTGTATCAGTCTTCTTCATTCATAGAAGAGCGCTTTCATTTTACACTCTACACAAGTCATAGAAGAGCTGAATGATCCCAGCAACCAATTTAGGCTCGACCAATCTAGGCCTATGCCCACGAGAGAAGTGTCACAAGAATGGAGCAATGCCTCTGCAAGCAGTAACATTAACGTCATGAACTAGATGGTCTATACTAGATCTAGATCTAGAGTTAGTAGAGCACTCCCGTCTCCAATCAGGTACAGCAACCCCAGCACCTTTTCGCCGGAGTAGTCAATCTGACTACCACCCATTGATACAAACTGACTAGACCCTCAGGTCTATCACTCTGAATTCTGTGCTCTGCATTGAAATGAAAAGCAGCTTGTTCAATAACGTCATATCTTCACTATGCCTTGGTCTTCAGCGAATACAACATAAAAGACAAAAGAAATCTCTTTGGTACAGATTGTTGACAAAATTAAACCATCTCAGATAAGGGTGGGATCAGTGGCATAGCATGGGTTGCCAGCATCCGGAGCAAGGCAAGCATTGCATCCCCTATCCCGCAGTCAGCTAGCACTCCTGGAGTCCATTCCACCAGTCCATTATTTAACCTCTTACCCCTCCACCCCCCCCCCTCGCAGCACATGTAATGTATTCTAAGGAATTACTGGTGTAATTAAAGTAAAATGCATTTAAAGCTAGTGTATTCAAATTTATTTAAAATTGCCTGGTTTTAATTTGTACCAATTTTTTAATAGTATTGAAATCTGCATTGAAATCTCTCTCAGTTGACAGTATTGCTAGATTATTCAGATGCAGCAGGGAGGGATAGAGGAGTGAGGCGGCCCAGGCGGCCGCTGCAACTTGGGTGAAATTATGAATGTTTAAATTATCCTCTTTCATGTAAGTTATGGAACATTACAGTACTGGTGTGTTCAAATGGGAAATCGCACGATTATGTAATTCACCGATTAGGATTGCATGAAGACAGTATGGCTGTAATTAGCAAGAAAAATACTGTAAAATGTTACGTGGCAAAATACTGCAAGTTCAAAACTTCACATTTTTGAGAAAAATGAAATTTTATGGTGTAGTTATGTAGACTTTAAAGTAAGTCAGGCTAGTGTGATTTTCAGCAATTTTGTGCCCCTTCAGAAAGGCCTTATTGAAGGCTACCTTTGGGTTCCGAATGTTTAAACATAAACCGTTGTCATTACAATTTCCATGCATTTGTTTCTGTTCTCGTGGAGTTTTCTTTCTGACATTAGTACATTAACATTTACAAATACTGAGCTTTTTTTTCTATTTTCATGGGGTTTTCTGACTTTGGTGAAACTTAAGATAAAATAATTATAAATTAACGCTGGCTTTTTTTTTTCTCTTTTACCAACTTGAGATTGAATACTGCCGTGCCAAGGCAGAGCAACGTATGTGCTCTTTTTTCTCTTATCGGTTGCGTCGCTCTGCCTTCGCACGGCAGTATTCAATCTCAAGTTGGTAAAAGAGAAAAAAAAAAGTAGAATTTCAAATTAAAGATTTTGCTACAGTCATGTTCAATATTTTCACAGTTAAGGGTTTAAATACTTCCACTGATAAACATCAGGTTTATGTACAATTTTATTGAGATGAGTTCTATCAGATACCCAGGTATTTTGAAAATAAATAAGTGAAACTTGTAAAGAGACAATTTATTCATTGGTTTGGACATTTTCAATAATCAGTTAGCTTATTCCTGGGGCACTGTATTGTTGAACTCCCAGATAATACATGTAGATGATTAAAAGAATTATCATTTCAGGTTAGTTTTCACCTGAAATATCCAAATAAATATATATAGTAAAACCTCGCTATACCGCCATTCCGGCATACCACCAGCTTTTCGCTGTGGTACGGATCTGACACCTATACAAAGTCACTAAAAATCTCGTTATACCGCCATCCGCCAACAGTTTGACTGCTACATTCATAACTTGAGTATAGTAAATATTGCTCGTTATAGCGCCAACGTAAATTTAACCCCCATACCCACATCTACCTAAATCCAGCTAACAGTCGGAACATCCCTTGGCGCCACAGTCTGTGCTTGTTACTCAAACACCAATCCTACTACAGTCTTCGCTTTTGAAGTCCTGATAGGCCTACTGATGGGGCATGCACTTCATGCAGTGGGAAAGACGGGTCAACAGTTCAATATGCCTAGAGAGTTTGCGAACGAACTAAAGTGCGCGTGAGGTGATGCTTCAACTGGTTCATACCAGTCGCGGGGTACGGTGCAAACAACGCATGTTTGTTGCTGAATTGTAATGTAGCATTATTTGTCGTGTTGCAATACATAATACTTTTACGCTTAATTTAAGGTGCGATTTCCTGAATAAACTCCAACACACATAAACACAAAAAACCACAACAAAAAAATACAAATTTTATGAAAGCAATGTAAACTTCAAAATGACAACGGAGGTTTATGTCTAGTGGAGAGATAAGGGAGATAACTGCAATATTTTAGACAATGTTAGCCGGTCCAATGTTGGTAAATTACTTAATTACTTATTTCCCTTGTTCTACATGGTATTTTCGTTGTACCGCCAATTTTCTGTTTGCCCCTTACTTGGCGGTATAATGAGGTTTTACTGTAATATATATATATAATATTGTGCAGGAGACATCACATCTTAAATCAACAAAGATTAATCTGAAAAGCAATACAATAATTTGAGGCACATCAAGTCATTTCAGTTAAGGATTAAGAAACTGTTTGCTTAGCCTTAAGTTTAGAGTAAATTAACAATATCATTAATATATACTTTTGTAGAGCAATGAAATTAGGCTCATCTTCATGCACGGGCATTGTCCGTTTTACTTTTCCTTTTTGAAAACAATCCGTGAGGAGAATAAACCATCCCCTTCATTATCATCATCATTATCATTGATATGAAAATTCTCGTCAGTGAAGTCAGGGTTATTACTTGCAGTTGCAATCTCACATGCCTCAGATTCAGTATCAGGATCATGACTATTCCTGTGTGTGCACTGTGCAGATTCAGGGGAATAAATGGATGCCTGTCTGGCTCCATTATAAATTCTTTTCATCTGAGTTTCATGTTCCTGACTTGTGAAACTACTGAGATTATTACTAGGATTTTGTTCATGGTCAAAACCATGACTATTGCTAATTGTGGCCGATGCACATGCATGGGAATAAACGGATGCCTGTCTGGCCCCATTATAAATTCTTTTCATTTGAGTTTCATGTTCCTGACTTGTGAAACTACTGAGACCATTACTAGGATTTTGTTCAAGGTCAAAATCATGACTATTGCTGATTGTGCCTGGTGCACACGCATGGGAATAAATGGATGCATGTCTGGCTCCATCATATTTACTTCTCAACTTGGTTTCATGCCCCTGACTTGTTAAACTATTTGTATTTTGGGTATTATCATGAACAGTATTGGGAGTAGCACCTGCATTAGTGGCACGGACTACAGTTGGAGATATAAAACTCTTGACAACAGTTTCATCACAGCTTTCAGAACCACCACTGGCATCACTGATTCCTATTTCAGACATACCAACAGTGTCTCCAACATTGCCATAATCTAAACCAACAGTATCTCCAACTCTGCCATCATCCATACCAGCAGTGCCTTCAACACTACCATGATCTATACCAGCATGGTCTCCAACACTTTCATCATTTATTCCAACAGTATTTCCAGTAGAACTCTCACTAGCATCTCCTTCATTATCTGGACTATCATTGCCCTGGTGGCTGTTGTCTGGGCCAGAATCCCCACTGTCCTTGCCATCTTCGTTGTCTTTGCTTTTTCCAAACCAGCTTTTGATTTTCTGTATGCCACTCTCTCCTGCTTTCTTTAAGCCAACGCCTGCCCCAGCTCCCGCTGTCCCCAGGACAGCCTGTGTCCCAAGTCCAATTCCAGCGGCTCCGGCTGACTGTAGAACAGAAACCGCTCCCATGCCGACCCTGTAGATGACAGCATTGAACCACTAAGAAATAGCTAGCTGAAGTGAATAGATATTAAGTAAGACTGGACTTTTACACGGGGTTTTATATTTGTGTGACAATCTAAAATCAGTCATGTGTAAGTGCTTGTTGTTATGTAACTTTCATGAATTTGACTGAAAACTGACTTCAAATAATCCTATTATATAGGACCTCCAACTCATGAACTGTTGGGGTAGTTAATTGTGTTCAACCCTGTTTGGATTTTGAAAGACTTTACTTGCCAGCCAAATTATTTTTATTTGAATTTCTGGGGAGGCATATTGTTTGCTTTTTTTGTAAAAACAATATTTTGAAAATTTTGATGAAAACCAATGGAGAAACCAATGTTTAAGCACAAACACACAACAAAACTTGCTTTTCTTTAATTAGTTCAAACATCTACATGTCTGACTTTGGAAGTATGGGCGTGGGCAGTTCTGAAATTGCTGACTGGAAATGGCCAGACCATACAGTTAGTAACAAATGGCAAAAATTTTACTTCTGCTCTTGTTAGTTCCACTACTATTGTTGGGAAGGGAAACGATTGTACTCTGAGAGAATATTACTAGTAGGAGTATACATTTTTTTGCTTGAAAGAGGTAGTTGATAAACCAAAGTGCCTTTGAAAACCTAAGCTACATGTAAATTAAATGGAAAATGAACGGGGAGAACTGGATGCATCTCAAAAATAGATTTTCTTACAGTAGTGAAATATTCCAAACTGCGGGGTCACATGTATATCAATCCCCAAGGAGCAGCAGGACACAGGGGGTTGCCCTGGCAAGTTTTAGTTCTCAATATGGATGTTTTCATAGTTAGCGCATGGTTCAGTGATTAATTGCTTAGTACCTTGTAAGGTGCAGTCTGATGTGAGATGCATTTGAAAGTCTTTCCAAAGAATGTATTCAGGATATTTCCTGACTCATTTAATTCTTAGTCTCACAACTGAACCAAATACAACTACTATACAGTGAGAAACAGTATTGTACTGTAGCATTCTTCAAAATTTGACTTCATGGGGATGACCATGGCATGTTAAGACATAGAGGGATAAGAGAGCATGGAGTCCATTTAAATGCACAGTTACGTATACATTTAATTTGAAAATGGTGAGAGATGTAGGGTGAAACAGAAGGATAGATTATTTAGACGCTAAATTCAGTGATTCTGCAAGTATTCACTCATTCTGGGGTTAGGAAGTTCTATGACAGAGATGTAAATGAAAACAATATTCAAAACAAGTTACCAGCTAAAATTTGATGAGAGGGTGTACTTGAGTGATATCTGCATGAGTACATGTCACTTTTTGAGAAGTGCACAGTGGCCTTACCCTGTGGTCGAGGCAGTAGACATAAGTGAGGCTGCCAGACTACCAGCTGCAATTCCACCTGAACCAAAGCCAGCTGCAGCCACAACAACAGGAGCTCCTACAACAGCTAGTGCAGCACCGCCAACAATAGCACTGCCCATGAGCACTTTTGACATGGTACTTCTGCTTGTTGAACTAGATGCAGAGGGTGCATCAGTGGAGGTTGGTGTTGGGATATCTCCTGAGTCAGATGTAGAGGGTGCATCATTGGAGGTTGATGTAGGCGTATCTCCCAAGTCAGATGTAGAGGGTGCATCATTGGAGGTGGGTATTGGGGTATCGCTGGACTTTGAAGTGCAGGGTGCATCATTGGAGGCCTGTCTTGGGGTATCTCTTGGGTTTGATGTAAGGGATGCATCCCCATTGGAAACATAATTTGCTTGAGACCGTTTTGTGGTGTTTTTGGAGGTATCTCTTGAAGAGTAAGGAGGGGGTGGATCACTGGAAATGTGTTTTGGAGATTGATTTGAAGTGTTGTTAGGGTCTTTTGAAGAGTATGATGGGGGTGTATCTTTGGAAATGTTTTCTCGAGATTGATTTGGAATGTGATTAGGATCTTTTTGTGAATATGGTGGGGGTAGTGCATAATCAGAACCGTGTTTTGGAGAGTATGTTGTTGTATTGTTGAGGGAATCCATGGTTTTTCAGGAAGACGAAATCTGTTGTAGAAAGGCTGGAACAAAAACATGCTGATCAGAAATTTGCAAACATTGTTTGACATACAACAGTGATGTTGTAGTCAATGTAGTGCTCGTGATAAAAAGCGGACAACCAACATAACTAGACAATCAGGTGAAATTGGGAGGGGGGGGGGGGGGTTAATTAATGGGAAGGAGTACCGTATGAGTTGGACAACTTTATTATTCGGGCACATTTTTCATAGAGTGTTCAACGCTGGGCCCGGAACCAGGTTCTAAAAAATATCCATCTAGAGGACTAATTCACTAGGCAGGCTCTGGTGTGATCCTACACTCATGGACACTCCCTAAAGTCACATCCTTCTGGTGTCCATTTGGGTATCACCATATTTTATATCCAAAGAGTGAAAAAATTACACTGGAAATAAATTTCACTGGAAAGGTAGATAAGAGTTTGTTCCATCCTCATGTCTGAATCACAAAAAGCTAAAACAGCAATGGAGTTTGCCAAAAAAATAAATGAAAATGCTGAACATTTTAAGGAACTCTTTAGCTAAAGCCCGGGACACAGAATACCAAGACGAACAACCCCTTCTTCTGTGTGTCCACAAATTGAACTCGTATAAATATGGTGAGTGCTATATTCTTTTTCATTCAGTTATGAAGGGGTGTGGTGTGAATTGTTGATGACGATGACGTCGACGGACAGAAAATGACGAATTGATTCATCTCCGTATCCTGTGTCTTGGGTAAAGCCTTTTCTTTGAGTTTGAATCAGATTTTATAACGACTATACACACACACACACAAAGCACAGAATCCGTGCTAAAACAGACAGTGATAAAAAATGTTATTGTTTTTTTGGGGGGTCAGCTCTATGTTCCCTCAGGTCTATGTTCCCTCAATTCAGCTCTATGTTCCCTCAATTTTCCCTCAGGTCTATATTCCCTCAGGTCTATGTTCCCTCAATGTTCCCACAAGTCTATTGGTGTTTCTACAGGGGAGCCAACAGGACATTTTCTTTTGCATGGCAATAATTGTAATAGACTTAAACTTTTGTTGTTAAAATCTCTCAGTTTTACTCATTTTTGTTGTTGTTGAATATTAGGTTTTTTTTCATCGAGGTTTCATTTTCGCATTTGTTTGTGTACTTAAAAGAATTGTTTGTTGTTGCGTGTTCATGATTTTGTTGTTGTTGTTTGTCACAGTGGAAGGCTTTTCTTTTGTTCTTCACACATACTACTGTGTAAATCTGCCTTAATTCAAATTTCTAGTTTTTAGCAATAATGAGTGGAAAGTTGTATTGAAATTTGTCTATTCAAAGAATAGATTCTTGTTTGTTGTTGGTTTTTCACGTTTGGTGTTTTTGTTTTGTCGATTGTTGTTTCTTTCAATTTTTGTTTGCTTGTTTTTGCTTGTTTGTGTATTAATTACATCCTTTTGAAAACAAATAAGTTTGAGCTACGGTACTGATAATTGGAGAAAACAATATCATCAGCTTTCTCAAATTCAGTGTTTTATTTCTTGTTTTCTTATTAATTAAATGAAGAATACGAGTTATTAAATGTTATGATTTTTATACGTATCTTTTTTTAATTATTGTTTGTTGGGTTTACTTATTACTTTTACATCTACGAAATAACAAGTTTGGTATTGTGATTCTCGTTTTACGTCCCACCTCATCTGTATTGGAGGCGAGGTTGGCTCCCTTGTGGAAATACCAACAGACCTGAGTGAGCATTGAGGGAACATAGACCTGAGGGAACATAGACCTGAAGGAAATAGACCTGAGGGAACATAGACCTGCTCCCTTTTTTTGTGTATGTGTGTGCATTGTTTGATTCTTTATACTTCAGGTTTGTCAAGGTGTTACACTCTGAATAATAACAACCCTGTCCTTTGCACAGAAAACAAACAGTTCTCAGGACAGTACATGTAGTTTGTTTTTAGATTCAGTGTGGACTAGGCTAGATCTACGTCTTACACTACTTACAGCTATGGACTAATGCCTTCAGTATTGTCATTCAGTCAGAGTTCGTCTTACCTGAAGTGGGAAGCTCAGACTGACAGAGAAGTTAGGCCATCCAGCCGAGAAGTAATAATATTGTGTAGATTCCGAGTACATCAATCAGTACATGCTATTTTTCGGTTAGCGGGAATTCTCGTAAAATGTCAATCGGTGCTGGCAGTGAATGGACAGTGAAGATGACCCCTTTTCGTGCATGTCATGGTGCATGTAGTATTGATGGGGCATACTGCATTGCCTTTCAGACTCACCCGATACTTACTTATTGTGGTGAAGTTCAGATGCGTGCGATATCAGTCATGAGACATCGATGGTTTCAGTTTCAGTTTCAGTTCCGTGTGAAATCTCCCCCCCCCCCCCTCATTCTTGTTCTCTCTCTCTCTGCACGTGTATGTTATGGAAAGTATTTTAGTATTGTTATATTATAACCCTGGGGGAAAACCCCACAAGTGTTCAGTAACAGTACTCAGTAGTAACACATTGCAGTGACTAAACAGGGCCTCTTGTTTTCTGTTTGGAATAGTGGCTGTTGGCAAGTTCAAAGCACACAATTCGATGACGTAGACCACACACCGGAATTGTATCAGTCTTCTTCAGTCATAGAAGAGCGCTTTCATTTTACACTCTACACAAGTCATAGACCTATCCCGAGAGAAGTGTCACAATACAATAGTGCAGCAATGCCTCTGCAAGCAGTAACATTAACGTCATGAACTAGATGGTCTATACTAGATCTAGAGTTAGTAGAGCAATCCCGTCTCCAATCAGGTACAGCTACCCCAGCACCTTTTCGCCTGAGTAGTCAATCTGACTACCACCCATTGATACAAACTGACTAGACTCTAGACCCTCACGCCCCCCCCCCCCCCCCGGTCCATCAGACCATTCCAATGCACTTGCAACAATCACGTTATGTCTAGAACTTCCGCACAGCACGTTGTGGGATGAAGGCCGCGCCTAGCTTAGATAGATCTATCTTCAAAACATGTATGGATATGGACAGTGCATATCCGCACAACATGTTGTAGCGCTACAACATGTACGGATATTATATATATACGCTTGCTTTCTGTTTAATATTTTCGCATAGAATTTATTGTGTTGTCTCTGATCACCTGTCACCAACGTAGTAGGCCTACATTGCGAATACATATACATGGTCTTTGAATGATAGAGGGGTGTCACAAAGAGTTCAGACACTTATTAGATCTGATCTAATGTTAAAAAATTGTTTTAGGTGATAATTTGTAGCGTTGAATTTCAGCCACTTGTAAAGAGATAACTTCTAAGTGGTCATGCAGTTTATCCAGATAGTAATCATGTAATGGATCAGTAGCCTGGGAAATTAATTTGTAAACTTCCGCAGTGTGAAGTGTATAGTGTCACACTGGTCTGTCATTTTTTTCTTTCTTTTTTTTTTTTTTTGGTTTAGTCAATTAATTTGTTGTTTTTATTTTTCATTGAAGTGTGATTATTAATCTTTAAAACATAAAAAAAAAAAAAAAAAAAACTATATATATGCACATTATCAATTGGGAGTGAACAAATACACTGTGTTTATCTGTTGGAGTGCCAAAATTAAGATTTGGATTGGGCTATGCTGGTGGACTGTATGAAAGAAAAGCTACCTTGTTGCATATATTTAATAATGGTTTACTATAAAGAAACAGAAGTGTTTGCGGGAATTGTATTGCATTCCATGTCTCTTCACAAAAAAAAAAAAAATGAAATGATGGAGATATTCTGTGATAAAATATTTCACTTGGCTCATAAAAATTTTGCAAATTAAATTTTGTTCTCAAAGAGTCGTCAATCAGATTTATCTAATACTTTAGATATAACATTATGAAATTTGCGACTGTTAGTGCAGTGCACCAGGCTAAGGTCACTGTTCCAAATATTGTCCTCATTAAATATTAGCAAATGAGGATTAAGTCAGTAAATACATAGAAGTCATTTAATTATTTAATAGGTATTTATTTATTATGGCTTGTAAGAGATAAAGACTGCAGTCCTAAACTGACGATGGTTTATCAGCTCGTAACAGTGTTCACTGTGGAGTACCCAAACTAACATGCCACTGCATGTATAAATTTACTTTTGTGCAATAACCTGCTTTTAGTGGCAGGAAATTTAAATAAATTTCATTTGATCACTTTGTTTCTTTTCTTCCTCATGATGGTGCTGTGTTTGCGCACAGTCATATTCACCATAGTGGTATTTTCTAAATATTTCAAACTACAACCCATATTTTGTGTAATGTGACTTAAAAAAAAAAATTATAATACATGAAACATGTATAGATCTAGTACTTTAAATACATGTATAATACTGCTAAAACTTTTGTTTTTCTTTTATTTAATCCCTTTTTGTAGTCAGCTTGGAAATGCTTTTGGATTGCAATTAATCAGAAGAAGTTTCACATCCCAGACATCAGGTATATCACTCTGAATTCTGTGCTCTGCATTGAAATGAAAAGCAGCTTGTTCAATAACGTCATATCTTTATTATGCCTTGGTCTTCAGCGAATACAGCATAAAAGACAAAAGAAATCTCTTTGGTACAGATTGTCGACAAAATTAAACCATCCCAGATAAGGGTGGGATCAGTGGCATAGCATGGGTTGCCAGCACCTGGAGCAAGGCAAGCATTGCATCCCCTATCCCGCAGACGGCTAGCACTCCTGGGGTCCCTTCCACCAGTCCATCATTTAACCTCTTACCCCTCCACCCCCCCGCAGCACATGTAATGTATTCTAAGGAATTACTGGTGTAATTAAAGTAAAATGCATTTAAAGCTACTGTATACTCAAATTTATTTAAAATTGCCTGGTTTTGATTTGTGCCAATTTTTTTATAGTATTGAAATCTCTCTCAGTTGACAGTATTGCTAGATTATTCAGATGCAGCAGGTAGGGATAGAGGAGTGAGGCGGCCCAGGCGGCCGCTGCAACTTGGTGAAATTATGAATGTTTAAATTATCATCTTTCATGTAAGTTATGGAACATTACAGTACTGGTGTGTTCAAATGGGAAATCACACTATTATGTAATTCACCGATTAGGATTGCATGAAGACAGTATGGCTGTAATTAGCAAGAAAAATACTGTAAAATGTTACGTGGCAGTGTTTATTTGCCCCGCCATGTTAAAAAACTACAAAGAATGTTAGAATATTTGAAGATCTTCCATGTGAGTGGCAGGGCGTGCTGTTTCATTTATTTATTTATTAGTACTGCTTTATCATATATTTTCTCTTGAAATTTTGGGTCCCTAAGAATTTTGTCCCCGGATCAACCACCCTTGTGGCCCCTGCCCATGCTACGCCACTGGGTTGGACCAGACTTTTGATTGTTAATAATATTTTACTATAGTGTCATGAATGCTACAAAAATTTAAATGTTACAATCTTATGTATTTTTTATCTTTTCTACATAGGACAGTGTAAATTTGGTGACCTCTGTCAGTACTCCCACCTGACAAATGAAGACAGCGCTCGTCTGACGCAGGTCTTCAACCAAAAACAACAGCTAGCCCAAGCCCGGCTGGAAGAAACCACTTCAACAGTGTGAAGTCAACATTAGCAGCTTGGATGGAGATGCGGAAAAAGAGGCGAAAACTGGAAGAAGAAGCGGACGTAAAAGGCAATCATGGTACTTTAAGAAGTGATACTGTTCCTGAATATAAACTTGCGGAGTGTCTATCCTGTATACCCACCAACCTCCCACCATCATTGCTACCTCCAACCAAAGAGGCCATCTTAAACAGCGAATGGGGTTGAGATAAATCTCTCTATCTCAATGTTTTTCTTTTAATATTTTCCATCTCATACAGAATTACATTTAAATTTGTTGTTTGTTTTTCTTTGGTTTTGTTTTGTTTTTGTTTTGAAATTTAATTTTTGTAACCCCTTCGTTGACATAGATAATACATCCTAAAATGTTTAGAGGAAGTGCACTGGTCAGTATATAATTGGGAAGAAATATGCAGCTGGTGAAGGGTTAGTGTTCATTCAGTAAGGTAATATTTATTCAGGTACACCCTCCCCCCACTGCTGATTCACTTCCAGCCAGTTTAAATGGAATTGACCAATTAGCCTTTATGATTCCTGCTCAAGATGAAAATGGTTTTCACCGAGCAAAACTCTGTTAACATGATCCACTGATTTTAACACAGATTGACCCTGTCTGAACTGCAATACACAACACATTATTTTGAGCTCAGTAAACTGCTCTTGAGCCATGCAGAGTGGTTTGCAGGAAGTAGTCCGTTAAAATAACTCTCAGCTTTCTGTTTCATTACACATCATGAAATATGAATGTATGTGACCTTCATTTTATGCACAGCTGTAGGTAGGTTGGTTTATTATTTATGTACTTCTTTATCTGGCAGCAAGCTACACACAGATGCATCATTCTATCATAGTGTACTTGTCGTGTAAGATAGTTTACTTGTCGTGTATGAATTCAAGGGAAGTAAACATTGTTACGAATGGATTTACTTGTTATTATCGATGGTGTTATAATGTTGTGTATGTGTTTGTTCGACTGCATATTTCTAATTGAGAGGTATTAAGTTTAACCCTAACTTCCATATCATGCCAATTACTAAGAAACAAAATGGATTAAATTCAACAATAGGGCCTGCAGGGCCACATTTTATTTACGTTAAGTTCACTAACAATTTCGACTAGAGATCTAATATGTAGTAATGATAAATATCAGCAGCATCCATTTCATAATCAATAATACTTCATTACAAGTCTAGCTCTAGGGTTTCCTATAAAATCATTTAACTTCTGTTCTCGCTAATTATTTTTATAATAATTATAGATCTAAGATCTGGTCTGCTTCCTGTATGGCAATCAATACACTGCTATAGTCTCTGGAGACATAAGGTCATCTCAGATATTTAGATTCAAATTTATAGGTCTAGGTCTCGCCCGTCGAAGTGACGTCGGCACAGTTAAATGTAATTCAAGGATGGGCTGGTAACTCCCAGCCTCACCCAAACAATTCAATCACAGTTTATATAATTCACACATTAATATTAGTTGCTGTTCTAGGAATCACAGCTAGAGTCTAGATATATATATATTTTGCATCTTGCATTCTCCGGTAGATCCGTCATTCTCCTATCGGATAAAAGTCATGTCCTTCGCCTCCTTATTGTCGATGTCATCAGTAGACAAATTACTCACGATTGCCCTGGCGCTAGGCCAGGGAACAGGGACAAAAGCATTGTGGATCTCAAATCAGCTATGGATAGATAACTAGATCTTCATCCAGACATACTGTACGTTATAACAACAATCCTCTCTAGTGGGACTTCACTGATGCTTTCACAGCGGCCGGGCTGTCTAGAATGAAACAAGAAGTACTGCCCGCACGGTTTGCACTGCATCACGATTCCTACGCTAGCCCTCATTGGTTAGCCCTTTAACGCTCATTAAGGGAGCGAAAACATAATCCCCTCTTCAAATTAAAACTGGGGCGCTAATATTTTATCTAAACCCCAACGGATTTTATTTAACTCTTTACTAGTTACTACTATACATGTTTATTTTTACTTTTCTTATTATTATCAATATATGAAGATTTCTGTACTTGGTTGTTAACTTCCTATATGCTAATTTGATAAAAGTTAAAAATTGATATAGCAGACGACAATTCTTTAAGGCCACTCTAATAGATATTTTTGGTTTTTCAGTAAAAGTGGTTTTCACTCTGAGGCCAACGTATTTAACTCTTTCCGTACTTTTCACCGATACATCGGTTCATCCGACTGACGCATTTGGACTAATTTCTGCTGAAGTGCAGTAATAGTGGCATCGGTTGTACCACAAACAACAAAAACACTGGGAAGCTAGATGGACACAGTATCGTTGAAATGCCCAGGGGTAACAAGGAGAGTACTTTTTGCCGATGTATCGGTCCCCCCGACTGACGCATTTGGACTAATTTGGGCTGAATTGCAGTATGGAAAGAGTTAATCTTGATATGCGGTGGCATTCACTCTTAGGCCAATTTAATCTTGATATGCGGTTAGGCCAACATATTTAATCTTGATATCCCACTCTAGGTTGTATTAATTAGGTTATTTCCCTTTGACCGTACTTGATTCTGACAAACATCGCATTTCATATTTTGTCTTAGAAAGACTGAATAGTTCCCCTTAGCATGCTAGTCGCACTGACTCTGATTTGCCAAAGAGTGGAATGCCAGCTAAACTCCTTTTTATCATCATGAGAGTATTACCACTCGCCTTTGGATCAGAGTTGTTATAGTTATCTTCTTTTCTTTTGTTACAGACTTTCATCCACTTCTGATAGATAATGAGACCACATTGTCAAGTTGTACATGTAATCTTTTTGATTTACTAGCTGAGGTCCCCGGCCCTGCCGGGGATAAATCGGTTTGAATATTGGTTTCAGTTCTGGGTGGTTATTATGGACCTGCTTCATCTGGCCTGTTCCTATTTGTTTATTTTATTTTTGTTTGTTTGTTTTTAAATAAGTCTTACTGCTCTGCCTTTGTGAGTTGACACCCTGCGCATCCCGTACAACTGCACGATTTGCGCACGGGTTAGTGTGTTTGATAGTGAACACATCGCAGGTAACGATAACGAAACCTTAAAATGGCGAACCATGACTCGAAATAGATCTGAATGATGGCGAAACAATAAATTTCCAATAAAAAAAACTACAGCGATTTGAGACTTGTATGCCTACCGATAGTACGTTTTTTAGGGGGCATGGTGCATCAGTGCATGATCTAGCTCTCACAGACACTACTGTGATTATGAATCGAATTCCGGGGCCGGAAGTGGAAAAGCGATTAACAAAGAAAGAGGTCATAGGTTAACGAACGTACAATTCGGATCAAATGCTCTCGCAAATTTACTGTTCCATTCTTATCGCATTATTGGAATAACTCACGAATCCCATAAGCTTTTTTATGCCTATGTACATAGTAACACTGGTCAGTATCGTACAATTGTGTGTGCCAAATTTCAGTTCAATACGTCCAGTAGTTTTTGAGTCCATAGGGAACAAAGGGGTTTTCTTACATTTTTTTTGTATAGATCTATTTTCTGCTGCTTTCTTTTTTTTTTTTTCGTTTTTCAGTATTGCAAAGAAGTGGTAGGCTACCCACCTTCAAATGTGTTTTCCTTGTTTCTCAGATTGTGTGTTGTTTTCTAAGATTATGACTTATAAAGTGCACAGTCAAAGCACACAGCTCACCATGGGATTGGGCAAACATGTTTGTTAACATTATGTTCATTTTAAGGTTTCTCGTTATTGTCATGTTCCATACTAGCATGGTTGGTTACATGACATAATATTTAGAATGCTCAGTCTTATGCCAGAGTACAAGATTTTTTAATAACTGATAATACATGTACTGCTAAAACTTTTGCTTTTTTTTTTTCATCCCTTATTGTCATACACATGCTGTTTTTTTATAACTCTCCAATACATCTATTACATGTATAGTTTTTTTCCTTGCACACCAATTAGAAAACCATCAGTAATAAGCCATAAAAGGAAGATACACGTATGATCAAGCGAATTTAATTGTAGGGAGTGCAACTGGGAATAATATGGTACATAAATATAGATGTTCATTACATTATATTCCTTTGATTGAAAATAAATTACTGAAAAAACAAAACAAAACAACCATTATGACTAGAGAAATCATCAACAGGCATGAATAAAGACCTGAACTGTAGCATCATTGGTGGCTGTCACATTTCCCAGAAAAGATGCATTTCTCATTTGAACGAAAAATGTGAGAAGTAATACTTTCCAGTACTGTTCTTATGGGAGCAGTCTTGGGGCCTTTGTTACATTTCAGATTTGATAAAAAGCCCTATTTCATAAAAACGTTGGACCTGAGTTTATTAATATTGGGTATAAACAGTACATGTAAATTATATATACATATATTGCAGTTATAACAAAGCTCGAATCACAACCTAGTATTCTTTGGCTTTCCTGAGCAAGTGAGTATTAATCTTATGATTGCTTTAGACTCGATTTTAATTTTACATTTGGCAACTAAAGTGATATACATATGAAAAAAATGACATGGCATAATTTGCAGTAACATCACCTGCAGCACACCTCAGACAGTGGTCGTGTTTTTTTCTTCATGATTTTGCGGTGTTCACTTTGTATGGCAGTATAGGATGAAATTTCAAACTAAAGATTTTGTCACAATCATTTTCACTATTTTCATGAAAGTTTAAGGGTTTAAATACTTCCACTGATAAACATCAAGTTTATGTACAATTTTATCGAGATGAGATTTATTGGTTAGCACATTTTCAATAATCAGTCAGCGTATTCCTGGGGCACAGTATTGTTGAACTCCCAGATAATACATGTAGATGATTTAAATATTGTTTCAGGCTAGTTTTCACCTGAAATAACCAAATGAAAATATATATAATATATATATATATATTACAGAATATACACTAACTATATATATATTGTGCAGGAGACATTACATCTTAAATCAACAAAGATTAATCTGAAAAGCAGTACAATAATTATGAGGCACATCAAGTCATTTCAGTTAAGCATTAAGAAACTGTTTGCTTAGCCTTAAGTTTAGAGTAAATTAACAATATCATTAATATATACTTTTGTAGAGCAATGAAATTAGGCTCATCTTCATGCACGGGCATTGTCCGTTTTACTTTTCCTTTTTGAAAACAATCCGTGAGGAGAATAAACCATCCCCTTCATTATCATCATCATTATCATTGATATGAAAATTCTCGTCAGTGAAGTCAGGGTTATTACTTGCAGTTGCAATCTCACATGCCTCAGATTCAGTATCAGGATCATGACTATTCCTGTGTGTGCACTGTGCAGATTCAGGGGAATAAATGGATGCCTGTCTGGCTCCATTATAAATTCTTTTCATCTGAGTTTCATGTTCCTGACTTGTGAAACTACTGAGATTATTACTAGGATTTTGTTCATGGTCAAAACCATGACTATTGCTAATTGTGGCCGATGCACATGCATGGGAATAAACGGATGCCTGTCTGGCCCCATTATAAATTCTTTTCATTTGAGTTTCATGTTCCTGACTTGTGAAACTACTGAGACCATTACTAGGATTTTGTTCAAGGTCAAAATCATGACTATTGCTGATTGTGCCTGGTGCACACGCATGGGAATAAATGGATGCATGTCTGGCTCCATCATATTTACTTCTCAACTTGGTTTCATGCCCCTGACTTGTTAAACTATTTGTATTTTGGGTATTATCATGAACAGTATTGGGAGTAGCACCTGCATTAGTGGCACGGACTACAGTTGGAGATATAAAACTCTTGACAACAGTTTCATCACAGCTTTCAGAACCACCACTGGCATCACTGATTCCTATTTCAGACATACCAACAGTGTCTCCAACATTGCCATCATCTAAACCAACAGTATCTCCAACTCTGCCATCATCCATACCAGCAGTGCCTTCAACACTACCATGATCTATACCAGCATGGTCTCCAACACTTTCATCATTTATTCCAACAGTATTTCCAGTAGAACTCTCACTAGCATCTCCTTCATTATCTGGACTATCATTGCCCTGGTGGCTGTTGTCTGGGCCAGAATCCCCACTGTCCTTGCCATCTTCGTTGTCTTTGCTTTTTCCAAACCAGCTTTTGATTTTCTGTATGCCACTCTCTCCTGCTTTCTTTAAGCCAACGCCTGCCCCAGCTCCCGCTGTCCCCAGGACAGCCTGTGTCCCAAGTCCAATTCCAGCGGCTCCGGCTGACTGTAGAACAGAAACCGCTCCCATGCCGACCCTGTAGATGACAGCATTGAACCACTAAGAAATAGCTAGCTGAAGTGAATAGATATTAAGTAAGACTGGACTTTTACACGGGGTTTTATATTTGTGTGACAATCTAAAATCAGTCATGTGTAAGTGCTTGTTGTTATGTAACTTTCATGAATTTGACTGAAAACTGACTTCAAATAATCCTATTATATAGGACCTCCAACTCATGAACTGTTGGGGTAGTTAATTGTGTTCAACCCTGTTTGGATTTTGAAAGACTTTACTTGCCAGCCAAATTATTTTTATTTGAATTTCTGGGGAGGCATATTGTTTGCTTTTTTTGTAAAAACAATATTTTGAAAATTTTGATGAAAACCAATGGAGAAACCAATGTTTAAGCACAAACACACAACAAAACTTGCTTTTCTTTAATTAGTTCAAACATCTACATGTCTGACTTTGGAAGTATGGGCGTGGGCAGTTCTGAAATTGCTGACTGGAAATGGCCAGACCATACAGTTAGTAACAAATGGCAAAAATTTTACTTCTGCTCTTGTTAGTTCCACTACTATTGTTGGGAAGGGAAACGATTGTACTCTGAGAGAATATTACTAGTAGGAGTATACATTTTTTTGCTTGAAAGAGGTAGTTGATAAACCAAAGTGCCTTTGAAAACCTAAGCTACATGTAAATTAAATGGAAAATGAACGGGGAGAACTGGATGCATCTCAAAAATAGATTTTCTTACAGTAGTGAAATATTCCAAACTGCGGGGTCACATGTATATCAATCCCCAAGGAGCAGCAGGACACAGGGGGTTGCCCTGGCAAGTTTTAGTTCTCAATATGGATGTTTTCATAGTTAGCGCATGGTTCAGTGATTAATTGCTTAGTACCTTGTAAGGTGCAGTCTG
Organism: Onchidella celtica; assembly: GCA_963931925.1. NCBI lineage: Eukaryota > Metazoa > Mollusca > Gastropoda > Systellommatophora > Onchidiidae > Onchidella > Onchidella celtica. The sequence continues at coordinate 42,836,339 of OZ007575.1, read as the reverse complement.
ATGTGAGATGCATTTGAAAGTCTTTCCAAAGAATGTATTCAGGATATTTCCTGACTCATTTAATTCTTAGTCTCACAACTGAACCAAATACAACTACTATACAGTGAGAAACAGTATTGTACTGTAGCATTCTTCAAAATTTGACTTCATGGGGATGACCATGGCATGTTAAGACATAGAGGGATAAGAGAGCATGGAGTCCATTTAAATGCACAGTTACGTATACATTTAATTTGAAAATGGTGAGAGATGTAGGGTGAAACAGAAGGATAGATTATTTAGACGCTAAATTCAGTGATTCTGCAAGTATTCACTCATTCTGGGGTTAGGAAGTTCTATGACAGAGATGTAAATGAAAACAATATTCAAAACAAGTTACCAGCTAAAATTTGATGAGAGGGTGTACTTGAGTGATATCTGCATGAGTACATGTCACTTTTTGAGAAGTGCACAGTGGCCTTACCCTGTGGTCGAGGCAGTAGACATAAGTGAGGCTGCCAGACTACCAGCTGCAATTCCACCTGAACCAAAGCCAGCTGCAGCCACAACAACAGGAGCTCCTACAACAGCTAGTGCAGCACCGCCAACAATAGCACTGCCCATGAGCACTTTTGACATGGTACTTCTGCTTGTTGAACTAGATGCAGAGGGTGCATCAGTGGAGGTTGGTGTTGGGATATCTCCTGAGTCAGATGTAGAGGGTGCATCATTGGAGGTTGATGTAGGCGTATCTCCCAAGTCAGATGTAGAGGGTGCATCATTGGAGGTGGGTATTGGGGTATCGCTGGACTTTGAAGTGCAGGGTGCATCATTGGAGGCCTGTCTTGGGGTATCTCTTGGGTTTGATGTAAGGGATGCATCCCCATTGGAAACATAATTTGCTTGAGACCGTTTTGTGGTGTTTTTGGAGGTATCTCTTGAAGAGTAAGGAGGGGGTGGATCACTGGAAATGTGTTTTGGAGATTGATTTGAAGTGTTGTTAGGGTCTTTTGAAGAGTATGATGGGGGTGTATCTTTGGAAATGTTTTCTCGAGATTGATTTGGAATGTGATTAGGATCTTTTTGTGAATATGGTGGGGGTAGTGCATAATCAGAACCGTGTTTTGGAGAGTATGTTGTTGTATTGTTGAGGGAATCCATGGTTTTTCAGGAAGACGAAATCTGTTGTAGAAAGGCTGGAACAAAAACATGCTGATCAGAAATTTGCAAACATTGTTTGACATACAACAGTGATGTTGTAGTCAATGTAGTGCTCGTGATAAAAAGCGGACAACCAACATAACTAGACAATCAGGTGAAATTGGGAGGGGGGGGGGGGGTTAATTAATGGGAAGGAGTACCGTATGAGTTGGACAACTTTATTATTCGGGCACATTTTTCATAGTGTTCATCGCTGGGCCCGGAACCAGGTTCTAAAAAATATCCATCTAGAGGACTAATTCACTAGGCAGGCTCTGGTGTGATCCTACACTCATGGACACTCCCTAAAGTCACATCCTTCTGGTGTCCATTTGGGTATCACCATATTTTATATCCAAAGAGTGAAAAAATTACACTGGAAATAAATTTCACTGGAAAGGTAGATAAGAGTTTGTTCCATCCTCATGTCTGAATCACAAAAAGCTAAAACAGCAATGGAGTTTGCCAAAAAAATAAATGAAAATGCTGAACATTTTAAGGAACTCTTTAGCTAAAGCCCGGGACACAGAATACCAAGACGAACAACCCCTTCTTCTGTGTGTCCACAAATTGAACTCGTATAAATATGGTGAGTGCTATATTCTTTTTCATTCAGTTATGAAGGGGTGTGGTGTGAATTGTTGATGACGATGACGTCGACGGACAGAAAATGACGAATTGATTCATCTCCGTATCCTGTGTCTTGGGTAAAGCCTTTTCTTTGAGTTTGAATCAGATTTTATAACGACTATACACACACACACACAAAGCACAGAATCCGTGCTAAAACAGACAGTGATAAAAAATGTTATTGTTTTTTTGGGGGGTCAGCTCTATGTTCCCTCAGGTCTATGTTCCCTCAATTCAGCTCTATGTTCCCTCAATTTTCCCTCAGGTCTATATTCCCTCAGGTCTATGTTCCCTCAATGTTCCCACAAGTCTATTGGTGTTTCTACAGGGGAGCCAACAGGACATTTTCTTTTGCATGGCAATAATTGTAATAGACTTAAACTTTTGTTGTTAAAATCTCTCAGTTTTACTCATTTTTGTTGTTGTTGAATATTAGGTTTTTTTTCGAGGTTTCATTTTCGCATTTGTTTGTGTACTTAAAAGAATTGTTTGTTGTTGCGTGTTCATGATTTTGTTGTTGTTGTTTGTCACAGTGGAAGGCTTTTCTTTTGTTCTTCACACATACTACTGTGTAAATCTGCCTTAATTCAAATTTCTAGTTTTTAGCAATAATGAGTGGAAAGTTGTATTGAAATTTGTCTATTCAAAGAATAGATTCTTGTTTGTTGTTGGTTTTTCACGTTTGGTGTTTTTGTTTTGTCGATTGTTGTTTCTTTCAATTTTTGTTTGCTTGTTTTTGCTTGTTTGTGTATTAATTACATCCTTTTGAAAACAAATAAGTTTGAGCTACGGTACTGATAATTGGAGAAAACAATATCATCAGCTTTCTCAAATTCAGTGTTTTATTTCTTGTTTTCTTATTAATTAAATGAAGAATACGAGTTATTAAATGTTATGATTTTTATACGTATCTTTTTTTAATTATTGTTTGTTGGGTTTACTTATTACTTTTACATCTACGAAATAACAAGTTTGGTATTGTGATTCTCGTTTTACGTCCCACCTCATCTGTATTGGAGGCGAGGTTGGCTCCCTTGTGGAAATACCAACAGACCTGAGTGAGCATTGAGGGAACATAGACCTGAGGGAATATAGACCTGAGGGAACATAGACCTGAAGGAAATAGACCTGAGGGAACATAGACCTGCTCCCTTTTTTTGTGTATGTGTGTGCATTGTTTGATTCTTTATACTTCAGGTTTGTCAAGGTGTTACACTCTGAATAATAACAACCCTGTCCTTTGCACAGAAAACAAACAGTTCTCAGGACAGTACATGTAGTTTGTTTTTAGATTCAGTGTGGACTAGGCTAGATCTACGTCTTACACTACTTACAGCTATGGACTAATGCCTTCAGTATTGTCATTCAGTCAGAGTTCGTCTTACCTGAAGTGGGAAGCTCAGACTGACAGAGAAGTTAGGCCATCCAGCCGAGAAGTAATAATATTGTGTAGATTCCGAGTACATCAATCAGTACATGCTATTTTTCGGTTAGCGGGAATTCTCGTAAAATGTCAATCGGTGCTGGCAGTGAATGGACAGTGAAGATGACCCCTTTTCGTGCATGTCATGGTGCATGTAGTATTGATGGGGCATACTGCATTGCCTTTCAGACTCACCCGATACTTACTTATTGTGGTGAAGTTCAGATGCGTGCGATATCAGTCATGAGACATCGATGGTTTCAGTTTCAGTTTCAGTTCCGTGTGAAATCTCCCCCCCCCCCCCCTCATTCTTGTTCTCTCTCTCTCTGCACGTGTATGTTATGGAAAGTATTTTAGTATTGTTATATTATAACCCTGGGGGAAAACCCCACAAGTGTTCAGTAACAGTACTCAGTAGTAACACATTGCAGTGACTAAACAGGGCCTCTTGTTTTCTGTTTGGAATAGTGGCTGTTGGCAAGTTCAAAGCACACAATTCGATGACGTAGACCACACACCGGAATTGTATCAGTCTTCTTCAGTCATAGAAGAGCGCTTTCATTTTACACTCTACACAAGTCATAGACCTATCCCGAGAGAAGTGTCACAATACAATAGTGCAGCAATGCCTCTGCAAGCAGTAACATTAACGTCATGAACTAGATGGTCTATACTAGATCTAGAGTTAGTAGAGCAATCCCGTCTCCAATCAGGTACAGCTACCCCAGCACCTTTTCGCCTGAGTAGTCAATCTGACTACCACCCATTGATACAAACTGACTAGACTCTAGACCCTCACGCCCCCCCCCCCCCCCGGTCCATCAGACCATTCCAATGCACTTGCAACAATCACGTTATGTCTAGAACTTCCGCACAGCACGTTGTGGGATGAAGGCCGCGCCTAGCTTAGATAGATCTATCTTCAAAACATGTATGGATATGGACAGTGCATATCCGCACAACATGTTGTAGCGCTACAACATGTACGGATATTATATATATACGCTTGCTTTCTGTTTAATATTTTCGCATAGAATTTATTGTGTTGTCTCTGATCACCTGTCACCAACGTAGTAGGCCTACATTGCGAATACATATACATGGTCTTTGAATGATAGAGGGGTGTCACAAAGAGTTCAGACACTTATTAGATCTGATCTAATGTTAAAAAATTGTTTTAGGTGATAATTTGTAGCGTTGAATTTCAGCCACTTGTAAAGAGATAACTTCTAAGTGGTCATGCAGTTTATCCAGATAGTAATCATGTAATGGATCAGTAGCCTGGGAAATTAATTTGTAAACTTCCGCAGTGTGAAGTGTATAGTGTCACACTGGTCTGTCATTTTTTTCTTTCTTTTTTTTTTTTTTTGGTTTAGTCAATTAATTTGTTGTTTTTATTTTTCATTGAAGTGTGATTATTAATCTTTAAAACATAAAAAAAAAAAAAAAAAAAACTATATATATGCACATTATCAATTGGGAGTGAACAAATACACTGTGTTTATCTGTTGGAGTGCCAAAATTAAGATTTGGATTGGGCTATGCTGGTGGACTGTATGAAAGAAAAGCTACCTTGTTGCATATATTTAATAATGGTTTACTATAAAGAAACAGAAGTGTTTGCGGGAATTGTATTGCATTCCATGTCTCTTCACAAAAAAAAAAAAAATGAAATGATGGAGATATTCTGTGATAAAATATTTCACTTGGCTCATAAAAATTTTGCAAATTAAATTTTGTTCTCAAAGAGTCGTCAATCAGATTTATCTAATACTTTAGATATAACATTATGAAATTTGCGACTGTTAGTGCAGTGCACCAGGCTAAGGTCACTGTTCCAAATATTGTCCTCATTAAATATTAGCAAATGAGGATTAAGTCAGTAAATACATAGAAGTCATTTAATTATTTAATAGGTATTTATTTATTATGGCTTGTAAGAGATAAAGACTGCAGTCCTAAACTGACGATGGTTTATCAGCTCGTAACAGTGTTCACTGTGGAGTACCCAAACTAACATGCCACTGCATGTATAAATTTACTTTTGTGCAATAACCTGCTTTTAGTGGCAGGAAATTTAAATAAATTTCATTTGATCACTTTGTTTCTTTTCTTCCTCATGATGGTGCTGTGTTTGCGCACAGTCATATTCACCATAGTGGTATTTTCTAAATATTTCAAACTACAACCCATATTTTGTGTAATGTGACTTAAAAAAAAAAATTATAATACATGAAACATGTATAGATCTAGTACTTTAAATACATGTATAATACTGCTAAAACTTTTGTTTTTCTTTTATTTAATCCCTTTTTGTAGTCAGCTTGGAAATGCTTTTGGATTGCAATTAATCAGAAGAAGTTTCACATCCCAGACATCAGGTATATCACTCTGAATTCTGTGCTCTGCATTGAAATGAAAAGCAGCTTGTTCAATAACGTCATATCTTTATTATGCCTTGGTCTTCAGCGAATACAGCATAAAAGACAAAAGAAATCTCTTTGGTACAGATTGTCGACAAAATTAAACCATCCCAGATAAGGGTGGGATCAGTGGCATAGCATGGGTTGCCAGCACCTGGAGCAAGGCAAGCATTGCATCCCCTATCCCGCAGACGGCTAGCACTCCTGGGGTCCCTTCCACCAGTCCATCATTTAACCTCTTACCCCTCCACCCCCCCGCAGCACATGTAATGTATTCTAAGGAATTACTGGTGTAATTAAAGTAAAATGCATTTAAAGCTACTGTATACTCAAATTTATTTAAAATTGCCTGGTTTTGATTTGTGCCAATTTTTTTATAGTATTGAAATCTCTCTCAGTTGACAGTATTGCTAGATTATTCAGATGCAGCAGGTAGGGATAGAGGAGTGAGGCGGCCCAGGCGGCCGCTGCAACTTGGTGAAATTATGAATGTTTAAATTATCATCTTTCATGTAAGTTATGGAACATTACAGTACTGGTGTGTTCAAATGGGAAATCACACTATTATGTAAT
>OZ007575.1:42190111-42225111 GCA_963931925.1 Onchidella celtica | reverse complement strand
TCCCATTTGTCCCTCTCCACACCCTCCCCTCTCCATATCCCACCCCTCGCTCTCTCCGTACCCCACCCTTCGCCCCTCCAAGAAAAAGAAAAAAACAACATTCTCCATAATTTACCTTTCGGTCAATCTGTATCGAGATTATGGACAATTTGAGATTTGTTTACAATTTTCTCCATATATTTTTTCTTCCAGGTTGCGAAGATTTTAGTGGGAACTGTCATCTTGTTGGTGAGGTCTGGAACGAGGGCAATTGCATAAATTATAAATGCGTCAACGAGAAGAAATATGGTCGAAACTACTACAGCACCAGATTACATTCAACCGGTTTGTTTGTTTTCTTAATTTAATTTTCAACATAATTATTCAATACTGCCACAGCATTGTGATTTCTGCTATGTTGCGGAAAAATACCTTTTCGGCAACTTAATTCAAATTCACTTTTAAGACTTTATAGAATCAAATGTTGTGGTCTATTTTTCTACCAGGTTTACAATTTGGTACTACCAAAGAATAAATGCAGATCACAATCCAAAATTTTTGCGGCTCTTCTAATATTTTACTTTTGTAGTATACCGTCTTTTTCCGTATCTGGGCGGCTTTCCCTATCTGTTGTAAATTCCAGCTTAAGCAACTGAAATCACTGGTTGTAATAAATGCAGACAGGATTTCAGGGAGCCTAGCCTACTGTCTGAGTACACCCGAGATCCAAGACCGTCCAGCCTTCCGTCAAATACACCAAAAATATTCTTAAATAAATTCATATCTCCTGCAGGTGAACAACTGCGCCCGTCCGTCCTTGAACTTCATCGTCCATCCGTCATTTGAATTGTATTATTTATTATTGTGTTAGAACAGTAGAAGTTCTTCCGCCATTATCCATGTCTTATTGTGACAACTGACGTCACATCAACAAACCTTCCATTACTTAAAGTCAGTCATTCTAATGTGGACCCTTTTTTTTTCTTCATCTGCGAAAACGTGTGGGATCTAAATATAATGGTTAAACCACTCCTAAAAAATTGCCTTTGAGAACATAAAACAACATTATTTCATAAAAGATGGAAGACGCATTATGGTCGTAGCATCAATCTGTGAACACATCACGAAATTGAACTCAGAATAATCGAATTCATGTTAGATCTATGTAGGGCGCTGTGTAACCAATATCGAAGGTATATATGCCACCAGACTTAAAACGAAATTGTCATCATGTTGTGGGTTATTTGGGGCGCCATCTCTGAAATCTTGCGCCACGATACTTCATGTGAAACTTACATCTATGCTTGTGCATTTTGGTGGTATGGAGATAATCATTTGTAAGCTGTATAGGATGCAATGTTATTGAACTAGCTGCAAAACTCGAGCTCAGACTTAGAACTATCATAAACTCAGATTTCATTTCCACTGCCATACTGTTTCAATTATTACATTGAATTACTAAACCTTTCCTTTTCAACACAATGAAAATCGTTGGCAATTGAAAGCTTTTTATATTTATTTCCACTTTTCTGGAATTTATTGCATAGTCTTTTTTTTTCTTTTTGTTATTGTTTGTAATTTGTAGATTTATGATATGCAACTTAGTAAAAAATAATCATTTCTCTTTTGCCACATTTTATCAGGCTGTAAAGGACAAGATGGAACTTGTCACGAAGCGGGCTCTTCCTGGAAATACGAATGTACCAACTACGAATGTATTTCTGAGGTTCTAAACGACGGCAGGATGTACCTCTCATCAAGGTTCCAGTCAGCCGGTGAGTTTTGTACAAAACATCCAGTCACGAATGTTCGTTATATCTTGATGTGGCATTACTGACTTTACCAACAAAGTTTATGTCACTGAGGTCTGATGACCCCTTCGAAAAGTAGGAATTACTGGCCTCTCTTTAAGCCTCTCTTTCACTTGCCCTTTACAACGTTTGTTTTGCCTCGTTAAAGATGTTTCCAAAAAATGAAAAAAAGGTTTCGTATCAAACTACAGTAAAAGGTTGACTTTGCTCCTTCGTGAAAACCAATTTTTTGTTGTTTTTTTTTTGGAGGGGAAATTTTCTTTGGCATCGGAAGAGAGTGATCATATGTTTAGTAATAATGAAATAATCTCTCAATCCTTATCGTATTATTGAACAATTTTATAATCTCAAAAGCCTTAGTGCAAGTGTATAGTGATTATTTTTAAGTCTTAAAAATGTCACGACGAGAGTCTGACAAATGTGGTTGACAACATCAATTCTATGGTTGGAGAGGTTCATGAGAGGGGCTAAAGCAACGAACCTTGTGTGTGTTGCGAGTCAACACGGTCTACCTGCATTAATACCTGTATTGATTATTGCAATTCTCTTCTTGCTGGAATAACATCACATAAAACTGTCTACAATTCAAGTCATTCAAAACAACGCAGCCAAATTGATTACCAAGAAAAAACAAGCTGACCTGAACAAGTTACGCTTTTGTTAAAAGAACTGTACTGGCTTCCTATAACAGAAAGAATTACATACAAAATTGCTGTTTTTTTGCTACAAATGTTTCAATAACACCGCACCCAGCTATCTCAAAAACTCTTTACAAGTCTACACACCATCTCGTTCATTAAGATCATCAAGTGACAAAACAATCTCAACAATCCCATCTAAAAACTATAAAACTGTAGGCCATAGATCCTTCAAGTATTTTGGACCTTTTATCTGGAACCAGATACCCTTGAATATTCGTGAATCACCGAATCTCGAAAGCTTTGAGAAAAGCGTAAAACATCACCTTTTTCCTCCGAAACTGTTAGATTTTCAAAATTCTATTCTGTACTTTGATGTTATAATTGATTATATGAGCTAGTACTATGTGACTAAGAGCGTTTATGTGTGTGAAACGGAGAGTGTGTATGGATGAGAGTGCGTGTTTTAGTATGAGATTTGGAAAGTGTCTGCATGAATCATTGATGCAATGTACAGCGCATTGAGTAATAATTTTATTCGAGAATTGCGCTATAGAATTTCTATTTATTAATTATTATTATTATTATTGATTATATCACCAAGATGTTTTCCTGACTGAGCAAGAGAAAGTTAGTGGAGCTGTGGAGCGGTTATTTCAAAATTTAAACTCCATGTGTAAATTCAGTGACAACATAAAAGGACAACAATGGTGTCATGTTACAAAAGGTGTAAGACGTATAATAATCCTAGCTTCAGTCTGTTAACACTACTGTTAGAAGTGAATCGGGCAGCTTCCTTCTGTTAGCACTACTAATGTTAGAAGTGAAATGGGCTGCTTTACCAAGACTATTTGAGCCCCTGGTGTTTATCTCATAACTTTGGTATTTGGAGCTTGCATTTATCTGGCAACCTCAACAAATTCAATATGGAATGCTGATATCACAAGTTACCGCAGCACAGCTTGAAAAACAGTAAAACCTTGAAATTGCCCCTTGCTTCAATTTTCTGTGGGACCCGAACAAAATAGTTATATATTCAGTAAAACCTCGCTATACCGCCACCTGTTATACCGCCATTCCCGCATACCGCCAGCTTTTCGCCTTGGTACGGATCTGACACCTATACAAAGTCACTAAAAATCTCGTTTTGCCGCCATCTGCCAACAGTTTGACTGCTACATTCATAACTTGAGTATAGTAAATATTGCTCGTTATAGCGCCAACGTAAATTTAATCCCCACTCCCCATCTCTACCTAAATCCACCTAACAGACGGAACATCACTTGGCGCCACAAGTCTGTGCTTGTTACTCAAACACCAATCCTACTAGTACTACACAGTCTTTGTTTTTGAAGTCCTGATAGGCCTACTGATGGGGCATGCAGTGGGAAAGACGGGTCACAGTTCAATAGAGAGTTTGCGAACGAACGTAAGCGCGCGCGATGTGATGCTTCAACTGGTTCAAAGCGGTCGCGGGGTACGATGCAAACAGCACACGTTTGTTGCTGAATTGTAATGTAGCATTATTTGTCGTGTTGCAATACATAATACTTTTACTCTTAAGGTGCGATTTCCTGAATAAATAAACTCCAACACATATAAACACAAAAAACAATAACAACAAAAAAATACGTATGAAAGCAATGTAAACTACAAAATGACAACGGAGGTTTATGTCCATTAGAGAGATAAGGGAGATAACTGCAATATTTTAGACATGTCAGCCAGCCCAATGTTGGCCAATTTCTTATTTCCCTTGTTCCACATGGTATTTTCGTTGTACTGTCATTCTCGTTATATCGCCAATTTTCTGTTTGCCAGTTGCTTGGCGGTATAACGAGGTATTACTGTTTATTAATAGTCAAATGTATCTCTCATTCTTTACTGTATTATTAATCAATGAATTTTACAATCTTAAATGCGTTCCTGCAAGTTTATATTGGTCATTTTAGCGTCTTAAAAATGTCTTGACGAGAGATCAGACAAATGTGGTTGACATCACCATTTTTGTGGTTGGAAAGGTTTATAGAAGGGGCTAAAACAACCAATCGTGAATGTATTGCCAGCCTCCATCCCCATTATGATTGTTGATCATAAACACACGGGCTGTTTGATGAGGCAAACACACAAATTGTAATGCCCGCAGGAACAGTTTTGTTCGTAAGATGTAAATTGTTTAGTCGACCATGGCTGTCACGAGCGAGTGAGCGGGGGTCAGTGAGTGCGGGGAAGGGAATTAAAGCGTGCATGTTGTGAGTGAAGTTGAGGCGTAGTAGAGGCAAAATCTGAATAGTCAGATCACTGCAAGTTAAGAGTCCAAGGGGATAGACGTGAGAGAGCAGTCGGGAGATTGTGTGTTTTCCAGTGATGACTGGTAGGTTGAACTATGATTGATAATTATGATGATTGATGTACTATATTCTCCTATGACCATGATGTAAATAAGTTATATGTGAGGACTGTGAAAGTCATTGAATGCTGTGTATAGAGATGTGCGCAATGAGCGATAGATGTAACTTCGGATCATGGATTCGTAGCGAGTCTGAGTGCTGTGTGGTACGGTAGAGGTGTGTTACCGTAAGAGGTGTGGTGAGTGAAAGGTGGACTATTGTGTGTACGCTTGATAGTTCGTAATGAGTGGTGAAGTGGATAGTAATTGTATGGTGTTATAGAAATGTAATGTTATTCTTATAGGTGCCGGGGTCGGGCAGAGAAGCCACCCGCGGTGAGCGGACTTGTGCCGGGGTTGGGCAGGAGGCTACCCACAGGCCTGCCTGAGTGAAGCTGTCGCGCAGGACAGCGGGAGCACATGAGTCGTGGCAGTCTGGCCACAGACAGGGACGTTGTTATTGTCCTTGTTGTTATTAAAATGTTAATGTGCTATTGAGATACTAATGTGCTATTGATATATTAATGTGCTATTAAGACATCCAGGGGAGATTGAGATACGGAGATTAGGTTGAGCAGGAGCCAATAAGAGAGGCCAGCAAGTAATATATATATGGATGTGAGGCTGAGGCCAGAGCATAGTTAGAAAGTAACTATCGGGTTGTGGACCCGGAGAAGAATGAATGTGGGGAATGCTGACCATTGAATGGTATTTGAATTGAGTTAATGTAATGTATGTAATTGCACAGATATCTTATCTTATTATATAATAAATGTGTGAGTCTGTTTGGTTGTTCTGTTAAGCGTTATACCTGTTCGTTCGTGATTGTTGTCCTGTCATAATAAGTACATCTCCCAGTCTGGGATTTGTGACAGTGGGGGCTCGTCCGGGATGCGACCGCATGTGTTACATCGGACAACGGAGGCGGACAGTATTCTAAGTGTCCCAGTTGTGAGAAATTATTATCTTCCGGTGTTTTACCTTGTGGGAGAAAGATTCCCGTTATTAATTCATGTCATACAGGGGGTGGTCTTAGGGTTTATTCGGGGTTTGTTGGGGACGAACCGGTCTCGGTTTTGCGTGATACAGGATCCACCGTTGTGGGAGTGCATAGAGACTGCATTCACGAGTCACAGCTTACAGGTGAGACTGTCCCATGCATTCAATTTTCAGGGGCCATTGAGAAATTACCCATGGCAAAGATAGTGATTGATACACCTTTTCTTAGCGGGGAAGTCGAAGCAGTCGTTGGGTTTTTTCCAGGCGCCCAGCTCATCATTGGTAATGTATCTCGGGTAGTTTCCCCTTCTGAGGAGCATGTACAGGCATGGTCACAGTCTAAAGGTATTGACTTTTGTGCCGCAGTCGAGACACGTCGACAGGTAGCTGATAAGGGTAAAGTTAGACCTTTGGCAACGCCAGCGGTCAACCTAGATATCACACCAGAGCGCTTGGCGAAATTACAAAAGGAGTATCCATCATTGAGTCCATGTTTTGGGGAAGCGCGAACGGAGAAAACGAGGAAATATAAGAACGGTTCATCTTCCTTTCTTATCCAGGGGGGCATTCTGTTCCGTAAATATGTCACAGTGGCTTCCGTTCTAAAGCAGGTCGTTGTGCCAGCGTTGCTAATTGCAACAGTATTGCGGTTGGCCCATGATGTCCCATTAGCGGGTCATATGGGAATAGCTAGAACCAAGGAGAGAGTCCTCAAAATTTTTTATTGGCCATCAATCCACAGAGATGTACGGTTGTACTGTAAGACGTGCAGTGCGTGCCAAAAGACGACGCACACGGGTCGTACACCCCAGGCTCCTCTTCAGAATATCCCCAAGGTTTCGGAGCCTTTTAAGAAGGTTTCGATTGACCTTGTTGGCCCCATTCACCCAGCTACTGATAGGGGGAATCGATTTTTTTTAACGGTCATTTGTAATGCTACGAGATGGCCAGAGGCGGTTCCTCTCCGTACCATAACGTCAGAAGCAGTCGCGGAAGCATTGTTTGGAATCTTCGCTAGAGTGGGAATACCGGAACAGATTTTGTCTGATAGGGGCGCGCAATTTACGTCGGATATGATGAGGGAATTGTTTCGCTTATTTAGCATACAGCCCATCACTACCACCCCATATCATCCACAGGCTAATGGCATGTGCGAGAGACTAAACTCGACGCTAAAGTCGATGTTGCGTAAGGTAGCCGCTGATCGCCCTAAAGATTGGGATAGATATATCCCTGCAGTATTATTTGCGTATAGGGAGGTACGTCAGGAGTCAACAGGATTCTCTCCGTTTGAGATGTTGTATGGTCGTAGTCCTAGGGGTCCAACTGATGTTCTTCGGGACATGATGACGTCGCCATCATCGGGAGACGATGAGCAAGTTTCAGTGTTTCAGTACCTTGTTGATTTAAGAGAGAGATTATCTTCAGCGCGCACTATAGCAGAAGAAGCTTCTAGTGTCGCTTCAAAAAGAGCAAAAAACTATAAAGATAAGAGGGTCCAAACTGCGAATTTTTAAGCCAGGAGACAAGGTTTTATTGTTATTGCCTACGGATCATAATAAGTTATTGATGACATGGAAGGGTCCGTATACTATTGAGCGAGTCGTTCCGAAGGTAGATTATGCTATTCAGATTGATGGATCAGTTAAGGTTTTCCATGTTAATATGCTGCAGAGATTTTATGACAGACCAGAGTATCTGTGTGCTCAGACGAAACCAGAGGAGAGTGTTTTCTCTATTGCTTGTACGGGGGTCGTAGACCAGTCAGACAGTGACGTGAACGACACCGAGGCACAGGAAGAGGTACAAATTCAATTGCCGGAGTTAACTCCGACACAAGGTTACAGGGACGTAAAATTTAGCCCTGACCTTACAAGTTCACAGAGTAGGGAACTTCAGACCCTGTTAGCGTCATTCCCAGATGTTATCACAGATTTGCCGGGTCGTACTACGGTCATCCAGCACCAAATAAAGTTGACTTCGGATAAGCCAGTATCTCTTAAACCTTATCCGTTGCCTTTTTCTTCCAGAGAAAGAGTTATAAAGGAAGTTGAGGCCATGTTGAAGTTAGATGTGATAGAACCGTCAACATCGCCATATTCATCACCCATCGTCCTCGTGAAAAAACTTGATGGATCGATGCGGTTCTGTATTGATTTTCGCAGATTGAACACTATTACGGTAGGCTATAGGGAGCCTATACCATTCCAAGAGGAACTAATAGCTTCATTGGCTGGTTCCACGTGGTTCTCGAAGATAGATTTAACAAAAGGGTATTGGGAAATTCCTCTTGCTGAGGAATCTAAACAGTACACGGCTTTCCAAACGCCCATTGGATTGTTTCAATTTAAGGTTATGCCATTTGGGTTGGTAAACGCGCCAGCTACGTTTGCAAGATTAATGAGACTGGTATTGAAGGACATACCTAATGTCGTGTCATTCTTTGACGATATGGCGTGTCATACGTCCTCATGGTCTGAACATATTCAGACACTAACAGTAATTTTTAAACGATTGCGTCAATTTGGGTTAACTGCTAAACCCGCAAAGATGGATTTGGCATGTCCAGAAATAATATTCTTAGGACATCTCGTGGGTAGAGGTATTCAGAGACCTGAAATAACAAAAATTGAGAAATTAGTAGGGTTACAAATCCCTAAGACAAAGAAACAAGTGAGAAGCTTAGTGGGAATTTTAAATTATTACAGGAAGTTCATTCCTAACTTTTCCTCCTTGTCATCTCCTCTTACTGACCTTACTAAGAAGGGACAGCCCGATAAGGTCCAGTGGACGTCTGTTTGTCAGACAGCATTTGATAAATTGGTGACAGCATTATCATCGTCACCCATTCTGATATTGCCAGATTTTCGATCTAAATTTATCCTCAGAACAGATGCATCGGACTCTGGTATCGGCGCTTGTCTTCTACAGGAGAAGAACGAATGTTTCCATCCTGTATGTTATGTCAGCCGAAAGTTATTGCAGAGAGAAAGGAAGTATTCTGTAATAGAGAGGGAGTGTCTTGCCATTGGTGGTCCGTCCAAAAATTAGGACGTTATCTGATGGGACGAGAATTCTACATCCAGACAGACCACAAGCCACTAACGTTTTTGTCTAAGAATCGTTCATCCAGCCCTCGATTATCTAGATGGGCATTGGCTTTACAGCCGTATACGTTCGTCATTCAACCGATTCCAGGAACCAGCAATCATATCGCCGACTACCTTAGTTGAGACTAGGTGAAGATTTCAGTGGCTTACACATCGGAGGACAGGAACATTCGACAGACAGAACAACGAAGAGTCGCAGATTGTGCACAATTGAAAACGTATGTCAGCAGAAATTGGAAAACATATAAACATTGACAGTGATCTGTGGGAACAATTCGTCGATCTTAAAACATTGACATTATAAATATTATATGAAGAATGGTTGATAGGTTGATTGATTTTGATTCTGTCTTAGGTATTATGTTTTAGTTAGTTATTGATGATGTGATACATATATGCATAGTGCAGGGCAAATTGATCGCCATATTTCCCCCTGATTTCGGTATCATATGTGCTACGGGCATTAGTGGGTCATTTTTATGTAAATATTGCTCACGCTCACTCGTTGACAATTATCTTGATGCGATTTGAAATTAATTGCATTAATTTTTTTGGGGTGGGGGATGATGTCACGAGCGAGTGAGCGGGGGTCAGTGAGTGCGGGGAAGGGAATTAAAGCGTGCATGTTGTGAGTGAAGTTGAGGCGTAGTAGAGGCAAAATCTGAATAGTCAGATCACTGCAAGTTAAGAGTCCAAGGGGATAGACGTGAGAGAGCAGTCGGGAGATTGTGTGTTTTCCAGTGATGACTGGTAGGTTGAACTATGATTGATAATTATGATGATTGATGTACTATATTCTCCTATGACCATGATGTAAATAAGTTATATGTGAGGACTGTGAAAGTCACTGATTGCTGTGTATAGAGATGTGCGCAATGAGCGATAGATGTAACTTCGGATCATGGATTCGTAGCGAGTCTGAGTGCTGTGTGGTACGGTAGAGGTGTGGTGAGTGAAAGGTGGACTATTGTGTGTACGCTTGATAGTTCGTAATGAGTGGTGAAGTGGATAGTAATTGTATGGTGTTATAGAAATGTAATGTTATTCTTATAGGTGCCGGGGTCGGGCAGAGAAGCCACCCGCGGTGAGCGGACTTGTGCCGGGGTTGGGCAGGAGGCTACCCACAGGCCTGCCTGAGTGAAGCTGTCGCGCAGGACAGCGGGAGCACATGAGTCGTGGCAGTCTGGCCACAGACAGGGACGTTGTTATTGTCCTTGTTGTTATTAAAATGTTAATGTGCTATTGAGATACTAATGTGCTATTGATATATTAATGTGCTATTAAGACATCCAGGGGAGATTGAGATACGGAGATTAGGTTGAGCAGGAGCCAATAAGAGAGGCCAGCAAGTAATATATATATGGATGTGAGGCTGAGGCCAGGGTATAGTTAGAAAGTAACTATCGGGTTGTGGACCCGGAGAAGAATGAATGTGGGGAATACTGACCGTTGAATGGTATTTGAATTGAGTTAATGTAATGTATGTAATTGCACAGATATCTTATCTTATTATATAATAAATGTGTGAGTCTGTTTGGTTGTTCTGTTAAGTGTTATACCTGTTTGTTCGTGATTGTTGTCCTGTCATAATAAGTACATCTCCCAGTCTGGGATTTGCGACAATGGCCAATGATTGCTTTAGCAACCATGTATTGCATGCGTTTGATTATGTGATGCAGATAAATACGTTTTCACTTTCCTCGTCGCAGAATGTAAAGACATTGACGGAAACTGCCGCACTGAACGAGACATCTTCTCCTACGCTTCTGGGGGTACGGTCTTCAACAATTGCAGATGTACCATAAGTGGAACTTCTATCAGCTACAGGTGTGCCCGGAGCTATGGCTAAACCAATGAGTTTCCAGTGGCAGTAAAGCTGATGCCTTCGCCTAAGAACATACATAAAAATAAACGGAGACTTACACCAACTACCAATAGAGTCATATTTCCTCCGTACTTCTTGTTATATTATCTTCTTGCCAATACCATATATTATTACAGACTATGTATTTAAGAAAAATTAAAGAGAGAGGGGGTTAGTATTACGCAACATTTGATCCATTACCTTTGAAGAATCGTATCTATCCCATGAATGTTGAGCAAAACTGATTGATTCTGGCTATAAAAAGCATTGCACTTGGTAATGCCTGTGTGCCGTCCATGGCTCCAACATGTAGTTTTGCCATATATTCAAATGTACAATGCTGCACACTCCCAAAACCTTCAATCGCTGAACAAGTTCAGTTCTTGGGAGTGAAGGTGTTCTGCAACATTAAACTGTTTGACAATGTTATTCGACCCCCGAACAAACCTCGATTACAGAACAGAGCCAAGTTGTACGAAGTTTTGTGCAATATAATGTCTGCCCCCCCCCCCCTCCCCCAGGTCTCACAATATTTCCAAAAACTTTGGCTACGGAGCAACGTCCAGTAATACTGTCTAAGAGAGGTTTGCTTAGATTGCACGTTATATTCAGACCAGATTCTCAAGAACAGACACATCTGGCATACAGATTCTCATACAGATCTTACACTGTGGCAGACACCAGCAGCATGCTTTCTTACATCCCGAGCACAACTCTCAAACTTTGGCCACTCAGTCGTATTCAGGGCATACAGACTGGATTATTCAATATATTGTGCAAAGAACAACGAATTCCATGACACACAGTGTGAAATGGTGGACATATTTGCAAATGCATCTTAATAATCTGTAACAAAAAAGATCCTGATGCCATCAGAGTAATAACTGCTCAGAGAAAAACATTGACCCGAAGGTTAAAATTACCGGTACCCCGGAAAAATGTCAACTATAATGCATGTGGCAGTATATGAATCTTTTTTGCTCATTGTCTAACCATACACATCCAGATAGCATCTTGGCCACTAACTGTGCACAAAACGGTGCATGATTGAATGACTTTCCAGGCAAAAAGTTCATGGAGACACTTTGAAATGAGAATAAAAAGAACGTAAGAGTGTGTTTGGGATAGTGGCAACATAATATTTTAATGTCCACCTTCCTGGACATGAAATACAATCAGCTGTTTTGTTTGGCAATGCAGGTAAACGTTCTTTTCTGTTGAATTTAGTTTATTTTGCCCAGATATTTTAGAGTGACCAAACCCTGTCTCTCGTGTACTCACTTTAATAGTAAAATTTCCATAAACTGCAGAATTAAAAAAATCACTTCCAATTCTCAGACGGTCACTAACACATTGTTGGCCTTCTGCTTTGCACTTAATATAGCATTTCTTAGCTCTCGCTCAGTCAGACTTGACGGACTATAGCCAGTACTGCTCCAGAAACAACCTGCACTTTAGGCAATCATTACCCGGGGCCGCTGTCGGACGTCTACGCTAATACCTAAAAAATAATTCCTTTAAGTTAGTCATTGTTGGGTCACTATAAAAAACTTTAGTGCAATTTGGCTGACTTAAGTATTAAGGGCCGTTAGCTCGATAATGGCTACATTGCACCCAGCACTGTTCTCTGATGTGGCGTCTTATCATTAGAAGGATAATACATTGGACGGTTTTCCGTCAAAATATTTGTATGTACGTAATGTTGGTAAGACGTCTGAAGATATAAAACAGGAGTTTAACTGATTTCTCAAAAGACAGGGCAAAGACAAAAAAATCAATACTCAAAATTTCCTGTGTAATAATTTTGTTCAGATTGTAGAATGAAATATGAATTATCACAAAAACTGCGATACGATGTCATGGTTTGAACAGTCTTGAAAAAACAAAACAGAACAACAACAATAACAGAATCAGATTGCTACTAAGTTAAGGGGTTGAGGATGGGGAATTTACAAATGTTTCGTCTTTCCTTTTCCTCTGCGTTTTATTATATCGTTTCTTTGATTTGTCTTTCCTTTGCGTTTTATTATAACATTTCTGTGATTTGTCTTTCCTTTACGTTTGATTGTATCGTTTCTGTGATTGTCTTTCCTTTACGTTTGATTGTATGGTTTCTTTGATTTGTCTTTCCTTTGCGTTTCATTATAAAATGTCTGTGATTGTCTTTCCTTTACGTCTCATTATATCATTTCTGTGATTTGTCTTTCCTTTACGTCTCATTATATCATTTCTGTGATTTGTCTTTCCTTTACGTCTCATTATATCATTTCTGTGATTTGTCTTTCCTTTACGCTTGATTGTATCGTTTTTGTGATTTGTCTTTCTTTTCCCTCTGCGTTTTGTTGTATCGTATCTTCATCATTTCTTACTTTAGGTTTTGCACAATACGACTTTTTCTTCTTGCATCCTTTTGACAACTCAGGCTGTGAGTCCAGGAAGTGCTTTATACTACTAAAAAGAAAGGAAATGTTGTAGACACGGAGGTGGCATGAAATATAAGTGTCAAAAATGAAGTGAAAGTATTCATTGAAACAAATTTTTGATTTTCTTACTACAGGGCCTACATAAAGTAATAAAGGAGGACATGACACAAAGTGGCGGCCTCCCACTTTCAAATACTTCTCTTACACTGTCCCATTGTGAGTACATAACAATGTGTTCTTTCATTACGTGTGTGCTTGTGTATGTGTGTGTGTGTGTCTGTATTCCTGTGCATAGGTGTGTCTCTGTAATTTTGTCTGTCCGTACGTGTGTATGTATGTATGTATGTATGATCCAAGATGGCGGTGGAGGCAGTCATGGTTTTACTGTGCTCTGTGATCTTCCTCTCTTGGATCGCTACACCCGTGGTGGCTGCCCCCGTTAACGCAGATTCAGCTGCAGGAAGGTCTAGGCCAGGTTTGAGTTTCGCTGAAAGAGTCAAATTCGCGACCAGTAAGGCTCTTTCAAGTGGTGGAATTCGGAAAGTGTTAGATAAGATCGAGTTCGAAGGTTTCCATCACCGTGCCAACATGGCGGATAAGGTAAACAATTCTTTTCTACACACAACGATCGACCCAATGGACTTAGACTCGTACGCCAGGTTTGATGCTCCACTAAATGACACCGGGTGGAGTGAGTTCTTACGTCTAGAGTCCAGCTTTAGAAACATGATAGCTACTAAGCCTTTTGCTTCTTCTACCCGATATGTGCACCCTAACCCCACAGCCTGGTTGTCCCTCTTCGCCATCATAAACAACCACTACCACCAACGTAACGAAGCACACCAATTCAGTGATTGTCAACTCAAGTTTATGCTACGAATGTTGAGTAAATTCCCAATTGAACTTTCTCACAACGAACACTGTGACAAACCAGAAAGGGAAAGGTTAGAAGAGACAGTAAAAGAAGCTATCTTCTACATAACAACCGTTATCCGACCGTCTCTACTCGCTCAACGAAAACCGTCTCACGATAACACCGACAACACAGGCAGGCGCATTCAGAAAGGACAACTTAAAAAAACTGTGGGCTGAGAACAGGCGCCGTGCTACTGACGTCATAGAAAACGACTGTGTAGTCAACACGCCAGACATGTGTAAGATCCCCGTCGACACAACCACGCAGTTCTACCAAAATAAAAGCAAGCCAACACTAACCGACCGAGAGCTGAACCAGCCACCGCCGTGGTTGGATTCTGTGTCATATCCTGACCCACAACACAAAAGCACCGGCTGATTCCTATACTGACACGCATATACAATATATGCTTAAAACAAAACCGTATACCACCAGAGTGGAAACACTCTATAATAACACTGATACCCAAAAAAGGAGGTAATCCCGAAGACCCCGCAGATTGGCGCCCCATCTCCCTCCTCACCACCTCGTACAAGCTATTTGTAAAACTTATACAGCGACGAGCCTTAAGCTGGATCGTTGACACCCAAAGGCTATCACCCAAACAAAAAGGCTCACTGCCCCGCAACGGTCTACACGAGCATGTTTTCATATTGAAAACGGTGATTGACAATCTTCGCCACATAAGCTCTAAGCTATTCGTCACATTCGTCGACATCAAAGATGCGTACGGTAGCGTAGACCACAACATTATGATCAACGCAATGAGGGCAGCTCAGTATCCAGAGAACATCGTCAACATCACTAGAGACATTTACACCAACTCTACGTTCCAGGTCCAGGCAGGCAAGGCCCTTACACCAAGTATACCACGTGGACGCGGCATTATTCAGGGCTGTCCCTGGAGTGCCATTGTCTTCATCCAGGCGATGGATCCTTGGCTACGGTGGATGTGTGCTCCTTACGATCAACTTTACCTACCCAATCCCTGCCAGGCCTACATGGACGACGTGTCAATGACAACGACCAACGACCAACATATGACTGAATGCTTCATAAGAGCGAAGAGTTTTTGAGCTATTGCGGCATGGAAGTAAAGCACAAAAAATGTGCAGTGTTACACGGACAGAGAACTGGTAACAACTGGGCTAGGAGAGACACAACCTCAGAAGTGACATTCGAAATACAGGATGACATCATTCCCATGTACGGGAAAACTAGACACTATACTTATTTGGGCCATGACTTAAATCTTAGTGGAACAGCTCGAGTGCTCATCCCTGGCCGATCGAGTTTTCACTCGTGACGGCAATGGCGAATATGGCAGTTTTCTTTAGTTGTTTAGCGTCCCCATAAAGGCAATTGGAGACTGTCGGGGTATCTGGGAGGTGGCGGGATCTTAGTTGTTTCAGTCCTTGGCACTCCGCAAGTATGTGCTCGACAGTCTCCTGCGGGGACCCGCAGTGCCGGCATACTGGCTCACGGAGTGGGTTGAAACGATTTAGGTGTGCGTTCAACTGGACATGTCCCGTCCTCATACGCTGTATGATAGTCGCGTATTTGCGCTCTAGTGTCAAAATCGGGTCTTTGATGTCTGGTTTGGTTTGATTATGATACACCCTACGTCCTTTATCCGAGTTTGCCCATTGATATAGCCATTTCCTGCGTCCGTGAGCGCGGATTCTGGCTCGGGCTGCTGGGTAAGACGTTGGGTGCTTTGGCTGTTCGCCTCTGGTACCCTGTTTCGCTAGGCTATCAGCAACCTCGTTGCCCCGGATACCTATGTGCGCGGGGATCCACTGGAGGTGGACCTCGACACCGTATCCACTTATGATCTGGTGGCAGATATGTCTGATTTTGTCTGCGCCGTGTGCCTCGAGCTTATGGTTGAGCGATTGGACGGCCATCAGTGTGGCCCTTGAGTCTGAGAACACAACAATATCTTCTGGCGATACTGTTCCGTTTTCAAAGCCGTTGAAAACCGTAGTCAGTGTTCTCCAAATCGCTGTCGCCTCAGCGTCGAAGTTGGAGCCATTCGCCCCGCATGGCCCATAGATCTTATCGGTGTCGGTGCCGTCAGGGTAGTAGATTATTGCCCCGTACCCCGCATTCGTAGTCGCCTGTACTGCCGAACCGTCAGTATAAGCCTTAATCATGTGTGCTGGGTACGAGTCAATAGTTTCGCCAGCTGCCGTTTTCAGGATCGTGGGATTGACCTCCTTAGTCAGGTTTGTGTCTAGAAGCGTGGTTTTGACCACTGAGGGGTTCAGGGAGGCGTGAGGTGGCTCTTTCGTCCATAACCGAAGGGGCATTCTGTCTTGTTCTAGCCCATACTCCTCAGTTAGCCGTTTGGCCTCGCCCAGGAACGACTTCTTCTGGAGTATTTTCGGTGGCGGTTCGGTTTCGATCGCCTTCCGCGCCGGGTAGTCCGGCTCGAGCCTTTTTAACCTCTCGTACTGCTGTAGTACGCTTCCTTCCCTTCTGTTTGCCAGTGGTTCCACATTGGTCATGATTTCGAGAGCATTCGTAGGAATGGTTTTGAGGCAGCCTGTTATGAGTCTCAAGGCGCTGTTCTGAACTCGGTCCAGTGCCGACAGCGTTCGGTCGCTGGCCATTGGTTGCAGTGGTAGGCTATATTCTAGTCCTGCTCGGACGTAGGCTAGATATAGCTGTCTGAGAACCTTCCCAGTGGCACCCCAGTTGGTACTGGCGAGCGTTTTTAACAGTGTCAATCGCCTCCTAGCCTCAGTCTCGAGCTTGCTGACGTGCGTCTGCAAGTTGAGCCTGCTGTCAAGTTCAACTCCCAGGTATCGTGGTGCGCTTTCCCTTTTGAGTGTCTGGCCATTGATCTTAAGATTGATGGTGGCTTTCTGGACGTGTTTTCCGTTGGTGAAGAGTTGATAAACGGTCTTATCGACGTTTATCTCCATCTTCCACAATCGGCAGTAGCAGGCAAGCGTCGCGAGGTCCCGGTTAAGGTCTCGCTGTAACCATTGGACATGCTTTCCTGTCCTCCAGATTACCATATCGTCGGCATACATCGCTTTTTCGCATCTCAGGTGTTGGGTAAGGTCGCTGGTGTAAGCCGCAAAGAGCGTGCAGCTTAACGCTGAACCTTGCGGTAGGCCATTCTCCATGGTGAGTTGGCTTGAGGTCTGTCCGTTTACTCTGGTGCGGACTGTTCGATTGTGAAGGAAATCTTTTACCCATGCATATAAGTTTCCTTTGACCTCTGCCTTGAGTAATTTAAGGAGTAGCCCACCTTTACACACCTTATCGTACGCTTGATTGAGATCGACGAATACGGCGATAGTATGCTCCCGCCTATGGAAACCATTATTGACCGCTTGGGTCAATCGGATAAGCTGGTCCATCGTCTGCCTGCCACTACGGAAGCCCGCCTGGTGTCTGTCTAGAAGACCGCGCTCTTCTAGATACCAGGTCAGCCGGTAGTTAACCATCCTCTCCCCTACTTTGCAGATGCAAGAGGTAAGGGATATTGGCCTATAATGTGATGGTTCGGTACCATCTTTGCCTGATTTCGGGATAGCTGACACCACTGCCTTTTTCCAGTCAATAGGAAGTTTTCCTTCATGCCACGTTCTATTTATTAAGGCTAGGAGCCATTTCTTTGCCGTGTGGCCCATCTGGAGCAACATCTCGTTGGAGATTTTGTCCGGGCCTGGCGCTTTACGATTTTTACACTTGCCAAGTGCTCTCTCCAGTTCCTCTAGGGTAAACTCACTGTTAAAGCCATCGTAATCGCTGTCTACCTGCGACTTTTCGAGCTGACGCCTGACCTTACGGAGCCCCTTGTCCGTATTCGTAGCTTTGCCACTCTTATTTGTACTGGCAAAGTGTCGGTTAAGCATGGTTGCACGCTTATGGTCTGTCACCGCGACCGTCCCGTTTGCCCGTATCGGAGCGACATTCTTCACTCTTTGCCCCCGATTAAGGCGATTCAGGACGGTCCACGCTCGGCCACCACTCGGGTCCACGTTCAGAGACTCGCACAGGTTTAACCACTTTGCCCTTTTGGTGTTTCTGGACAGCAGTTTGACTTTGGCGGTCAATCTATTGTACTCGATCCTTGCCGCCGTGCTCGTTTTTGCTTTTCTTCTCGCCCTCTTACGCTGTCGGACCGCCTGTTCAAGTTCCTTTGACCAGGGCAAGCGATTTAGGGGCTGCAGTCCTCGCGGAATACTCCGCTTAGCAGCTGCGAGCACGGCCGTAGTCAGTACGGCGTTGGCTTCGTCAATAGAACCCTGGTTTGGGTCCACCTCGTTCAGAGTTAAACCTAAAGTCTCTCTGAACTCTTCCCATCTACCTCGCTTGTAATTCCAGTTTAAACGTTTCTCCTTCTTCTTAGCTGTTTTGGTCTGGATTTGTACGAGGAGAGGAAGGTGGTCGCTACCTACGTCCTCGAGGACTGTGTAGCTGTGTCTGGTAACGAGGTCAGCAGATAGAAGCGTAATGTCTGGCCGACTCTCCGCGCCGTTTGCACGATGCAAGCAAGTAGGCGCGGAGGCGCTTGATTGTATCCGGACCAGGTTCGAACTTAGGAGGAGATCTTCGACGTTTCTTCCTGCGATGTTCGTGGATTCTGGGGTGTATCCCATTTCAGGACTTCGTGCGTTGAAGTCTCCTCCTATGATGGTTTTTCTAAAGGTAGCCTCTGTCAGCCCTAGGTCGCAGGGGACCTTAGGGGGATTATACACATTCGTGATGGTAAAGGACACGCCGTCCTTCCATACTGTAAGGGTGAGGGTATCAGTTTCACCGTTACTCGTCGGGGCGTTCTGCCTCACCGCCGTAATGTCATTGCGAACCAGTGTGGCAATGCCTCGGCATTTGGTACACGAGCAGGTGTACATGGTATACCCTGTGACGTGCGCGCCTCTCCCATTCAGTAGAGTCTCCTGGATGAGAGCTACATGTATGTGTTTTGCCTTCAGGAGCTTAGTAAGCTCCAAGACCTTCGGGCGAAGGCCGCAGACGTTGAGCTGCAACATGTTAAGTGTCGCAGGGGGATCCCTCGCCGCTAGGGTCCCCTTCTTGGTTTTTGCACACTCATTCACACTCGCATTTAGACACAGGTCACCAGTAGCATACTTGCGCAGGGGGACCTGGTAACTGCCATCCTCCCTACGGAGAATATGTCTGGGTTTCTCAGCCCCACGTTTCTTTTTGCCATATTGTACCATCATGTAAAGTGGGAATTTGTTGCTGCTTAGACCCCTTTCAGACAAAAGGAGGCTGGTGACAGCCTGAACCGACTGATTCGTATCACGTCGTGATCAGAATCTCTCTTTCTCATCCGCCAGCGTGCGGTCATTGTCTTGTTTAGTCGTTGTCACGTAGTGCTTGCTGCACGACTTTTCGAAAGATCGATCTGGTCAGTCCCCGGCCCTCAATCGGGGACTGCCACCACTGCGTTCTGCTAGGCAATTTGCCCCCATCTGCCTACAGCAACGGAAAGCTCCCAGTGTTTAACGGCTTCGGGAAGGTCAGCCGTCAGCCCGTCCCCGTTAGCTAGCCCCCAGCTTGGGCTACCACGTGGCGGTCGAGAAGAAATTCTCCCCGGGTCTCTCCAGACCTGGGATCGGGCTTATCCGGAGCCCGGAGGCTGCGGAATGGTCATAGGCGAAACGGTGATCATCTGCTAGTACCACTCGTTCGCATACACCTTGTACGAGGGACCCACCGAGACAGGACCAGTATTCGAGCTCAGTAGTCGGTTTCCTGGAAACACTGCAACAGCAGGACCCTCGGAGCAGCGTAGTGGAACAGCTAGTAAAGAACAACTAAAAGATATTACTAACAGCCTTGCAAATATTTTAACCAAAACAGAGAATTCAGTTTTACCTTTAGCTTACAAGATTGGGGCCATAAATTCAATGTTTATTTCCAAATTGATGTTTTACTTTAACAATAGTTTATTCACAGACAATATGTTGACCCATCTTGAAACATGTATTGTTAATTTTATTAGGAATGCATTTAATCTTAATGACTCAACAACTCGTTCATTTATTTTTGTACCAATGAAGCAGGGTGGCCTTGGAATACAAAAACCTTCCACATTGTATTATGTCAAAAAAGTCACGTTTATTTTGTCTATGTTGAACTGTGATGATGAACAGGTAAAAAAGACCACACGTGATGCATTTCATCTGCATATGACGAAACGGAAGGTCCCACTAGTGGAACATAACACACAACCTAATTTTGGTGGATACGAATTGACAAACAGCAATACTTTGAATAAACTTTGTAAAGTTAACTGGGGGGCTTCTGAATTTGTGGAAATGAACAGATTATGTTGTAAATTGAAAACTTGTTTAGGATATGATATAGAAAATGATTGTTACACCATATCGATAAATAACGGCAATGGTTCTATAATTCATACCAGTGATATAAATAAAGTGTCTAAATTTCTAAAAAGTCAAAGAATACAAGATGATATCAATTACTGGCATAACCTAGAGCAACAAGGACAAATTGCTACCAAAGTACATGCAAACATTCACTCATCATCCAGTACTGTTTTTAAAGGGAGATTACAATTGTTAGAAACAAACGCAAACATGAACATATACTACCCACTGTCCTTTCAAAGATCATGTCCCTTGTGTAATCAGCCTTATGACACCAACTCACATATACTTAATGGTTGCCAGAGATTTAAAGGTTTCTACACAGAGAGACACGACAAAATTGTAGACTTTTTATTTGAAAATATCAACAAAAAACTTGCAAGTGATCAGTGCATTATCAGTACCAACAAATGTGTCAATGTTGAAAACAACATCCCCAACAAACCTGATATATTGATTATTGATGAGAAAGAGAAAATTGTGTTTATAGTGGAAGTCTCTGTTCCCTTTGATAGGTTTATTGATATTTGTTTTAATGAAAACTTTCTGAAGTATTTACCACTACATAATCATTTCAATGATATGGGATACACAAGTAAAATCATTGTCTTTATTGTGGGTTCACTGGGGACAGTGCACAATAAGTCAGCATCAGGTTTGAAGTTGTTGGGTTTCACTAACAGTGAAATAAACCAGTTTTGTAAATTCATGAGTATCAGTGCTATTATTGGGTCACACAGGGTCTGGAAGAAAAGATATCATTTAATCTAATTCATCTCTAACAATATTTTGTCATATACAGTAGCTTTCAGTGGTGCATTCACTCCCTTATTTCTTCGTTTTTTATCAGTCAAAAGGCTTTTATCAATGCAATGCATGTTGGTTATTCCATACACTATATTACTATTATACAGTTTCATTGCATTACACTATTTAGGTTGTTGGTATGCTTGTAAGCTGATATATTATGTTGAATATGTGATTATGCCATTGGATTGTTCATTGCATGTAAAAAATCATATAGTCAATAAAATTCTCGAAGTATGTATGTATGTATGTATGTATGTATGTATGTATGTATGTATGTATGTATGTGTATGTGTGTGTGTGTATGTATGTATGTATGTATGTATGTATGTAGGTAGGTAGGTAGCTGGGCAGGCAGGCAGGCAGGCAGGCAGGTAGATTGGTAGGTACGTAGGTAGGTGTGTATGTGTGTGTGTGTGTATATATGTATGTATGTATGTATGTAGGTAGGTAGGTAGGTAGGCAGGCAGGCAGGCAGGCAGGCAGGCGGAGAGGTTGGTAGGTAGGTAGATAGGTAGGTGTGTGTGTATGTATGTATATATGTGTATATGAGTGTGTGTCTATGTATTTATGTATGTATGTATGTATGTCTCACATATTTTAAATGGATGCACAAAATTCAAGACCATGTATCAGAAGCGACACAACATAATTGTTAATTTATAACAAACAAAATTAAAGGAAACAGCACCAACAGTAAAATTGTCCTTATGGATACGCCCCTCACGCCAGCTATTTTTCAGTCTAGTAATACATCCTTCAACCACTCACAAAACAGACCGGATATCACAGTCATAGACCCAGATAATAAGGCAGTAAAGCTTGTTGAAATATCCATTCCATTCAATGCCTTCATTGACAGGTGCTATCAGTCGAAATTTGATAAATACTATCCCTTGTGTCTGGAAATTAATTCACTAGGATATCATTGTGAAATAATTCTTTTGATCTTTGGTTCATTAAGTCACCACCACAAGAGAGTAAAAAGTGGACTATGTAAACTTGGCCTCAGTAAAATTGAAGCAAAAGTTATAGCAAAATACTGCAGTGTTAACAGTGGCATAGGCTCTTTTAACGTATGGAAGCTGAGAGCAAGAAAGTACGACAGAGGTAGTTTAGCATAAAGTGAAATAATATTGTATTAACTCTAATATTTTACCAGAGAAGAAGATTTGGAGAGCAAGAAAGTAGGACAGAGGTAGTTTAGCATAAAGTGAAATAATATTGTATTAACTCTAATATTTTTACCAGAGAAGAAGATTTGGAGAGCAAGAAAGTACGACAGAGGTAGTTTAGCATAAAGTGAAATAATATTGTATTAACTCTAATATTTTATCAGAGAAGAAGATTTGGAGAGCAAGAATGAAAGGGACCATAGCATGTATTTCCGCTTCTGTACAATGTGAAATATTGTTTTTCCAATAAGATATTGTACGGGTACACTTGACATGTATTTAATGGAAATAAACAAATTTGATATGTATGTATGTATGTATGTATGTATGTAGGTAGGTAGGTAGGTAGGTAGGCAGGCAGGGAGGCAGGGAGGCAGGCATGTAGGTTGGTAGGTAGGTAGGTAGGTAGGTAGATGAGTGAGTGTATGTATGTATGTGTGTGTTTATGTGATATGTGTGTGGGTGTTTGTGTGTGAGTATGTATGTATGTGTGGGTGTTTATATATGTGTGTATGGGTGTGTATGTATGTATTTATGTATATATGTATGTATTTATGTATGTCAACGAAGGGGTAATAACTGGTACAAGAGACACACTGACAGAGGAGCTGTCATAAACATCCAAGATGAAATCCTGCCAGTGTATGAATACACCTAATTGGGCTACGATGTTAGCATAAACAACACTAGCAACACCACACAAGTAAATACGTTGATAATCTGGGTTAAAGACATTATGAACAAGATAGACAGGTCATTGATACCTTTATCGGCTAAACTGGCAGCAGTCACAACATGATAATGTCTAAGCTGAACTTTTACTATCCAAATATTTTTATGACAGAACAACACCTGAATGAAATTGAGAACGAAATCATTCGCAGTGCTCGCCTGTGGCTGAAAATGAACACGTCCTCAGCCCGATCATTTTTCTTCACGCCAACATGATCTGGTGGATTGGGTGTAATGAACCCACACGTAATGTACTATGCCAAATGCCTCTCATTCTACCTATCACTGCTCAACACCGACGAAATTAGCGTGAGAGAGGCTGCTAAACAATCACTAGAACTGCACATGGCAACACGAAAAGCTGCCATCATCACCAACACAAACGAACGCAATTTCACCGGTTTCGCTATAAACGAAAAAGGTAATCTCATAAAATCATCAAAAGTAAACTGGCCAGCATCACAATGGATGCATTTACTGCAAATGTGCAGCAGAGAAAACATCAGTCTTTGCAAAAGGGGCATCAACTATATTCTTGAACTTAATATCGACGAAGACAGCACCTATGTATTTGAATGTCCGAAGACATTCTACTCATCATATACAAGATTCAAGATGAAACAATTCGAAGATACATTGAGAAATAAACAATCCCAAGCCCGAATCCTACGAGAGGCAAGAAATATTGACCATTCAATATCAGCCGAGTACGAGTAGATCAAGAACATCAAACTGAGGGACAAGATCTGCACCTTTACTGCAAAAGGAAGACTTCAACTCTTGCAATGTGAAATTCTGATGAGCCTCTACCCCCCAACGCATACCAAAACTT
Organism: Onchidella celtica; assembly: GCA_963931925.1. NCBI lineage: Eukaryota > Metazoa > Mollusca > Gastropoda > Systellommatophora > Onchidiidae > Onchidella > Onchidella celtica. The sequence continues at coordinate 42,201,056 of OZ007575.1, read as the reverse complement.
GAAAAATCTGCTCTTTTCGATTTCCATCTGCCAAGGTAGTTTTAACATGCGAACGTACACACGGGCCCTCTTGGCTTTTCGCCCTTATCTGAGAAGACTAGGTGATCGATCCTATCCCCCATAGGATCAGGGACAGGAAAAATAATGTGAGAAAAATCCGAAATTCCAATATGACTGCCCGGACTGGAATTCAAACCCGGTACCCGCAACATGAGAGGCGAGCACCTGGCCTCTATACCATCGTCCTGATGTCACTGCAACTGTCACTGATCCCATAATCCACCAGGATCGCAGGGTGCTGCATGACAGAGAGCCTCGTCAGGTGCCTCCACTTTTCACGGTTGTTTGCGAGCGCCTGAGTTTGGGCGAAGGATTTCCCGGTCCACTCCGCAATGTTGTCGGTCCACCTCTTCCTTTGCCTTCCTCTTCTTCACCTCCCCTGCACAGTTCCCTTAAGAATGGTCTTGGATAGGCCACACATTCTTGTTACATGGCCATACCATTTCAGTTTTCTTCGTTTCACAGTAGACAGTAAGTCTTCATAATGACTCATGTGTTGTTTCACTCTACTGCGCACCTCCTCATTTTTGTGACTTGGTCAGTGTATGTGATGCCAATGAGTCGTCTAAAGCATCTCATTTCGGCTGCTTGGATCTTCCTCTGAAGCTCTGCTGTCAAGGCCCGTGATTCACAAGCATACAGAATGATGGAGATAACGAGGGCATAGAGTAGTCTGAGTTGGATTTGTCTGAGATCTTTCTATCTTTCCATATTGGTCTTAATTTTGTAAGCCCCCCCCCCCCTTTGTTTGTGCAATTCTTGCATGGACTTCTGCCTTGGATCCTTCTTGGCTGATGATAGCACCAAGGTATTTGTACTGGTAGACTGTTTCGAGCTGTTGACCACTGACCGTAATTTTGGTTTTGATGGGCTCGTCATTATTTCTCATCATCTTTGTTTTCTCGGCACTAATTTCCATGATGTAAGAGACTTTAAAACGGCACTTCCTAAAACTTGTCTTTCTCATCCCATAAAAACGTTGTCCTATATTGCAGGGTAATTTTCATAGTCAGTGTCTACAGATTTGCCAAACTGCTTTTCCACCAGTACACTTTGAAGTTTGAGCCTGAAGAAATGACGATAGCGGTCACGTTCTGCTCACAAAAAAGAAAAAGCAAGACGATAGACAGAAAATAACAGAAAGCCACGACAGAAGGAGAACATGCCAGAAGCTCCCTCCAATCACCGTCTTCCACACGGACAGGACAAAAATCGTGACAATTCATATGATAATACAGATTGGTCATTTTTGACTTTTCAAGACAAGCACCTAAGAACCAACGTATTACTGAATGTCTAAGCTATAGTCCTAGACCAGGGATTTCCAACCGGGTTTGCGAGACGATTTAGTTCACAGGGTGTGAAAACCTGGTTTGGAATTTTTAAAATTGCAGTGTACGTGTCATCTTCAAACCAGATATTACTTTGGTAGGGGGTGCGAGAACATATCAGAAATTATATAGGGGTACGGGGTATAGAAAAGGTTGGGAACCGCTGTCCTAGACCATGAATAAGACAAATCTAAATTAAACAACACAACTGAATCCTCCCCAGAAACAAAGATTTCTGATCATTCTGGATTCCTTAGAACTGTAGATATCGGAAGATAACCTTAATATCCACCCAATGCCAGATCATCATAAATCTCCATCCCATCCTCCTTCTCTCCATCTATCTCTCACTCTGTCTATCCCTCACCCATCCACACATCTATCCACACGAGAATCTAATAATTCTCACGCCTTCTCCAACATGACCAGACGCGGAGGTTTTGCATTTTGCATACTTGAAAGTAACAAATGAATACCTGGTGTAATGCCACTGTTTGTGTATCTTCAAAACCACGGAGAAACAAATAATTTAGTGAAAAGAGACCAACTGTTCACCTTTGTTTGCTGAAATATTAACAGGCTACAAATTAACACCTATGATAACAGGTGCACGATGCTTGTGTGAATTTTATGTTTGCTGCGTGAACAAAATAGTTCAGAAATGTGCTTTATGATCTACTGATAATTTATCATGTACTGATATCTCAGATGTACTTTGTTCCCACGAAACATCAATCTGATCTTATTTTATTGTCTGCTAGTACATCAACAAACTGCGATCTTTTATGTTAACAATCGATTCAAATATAACTACCCCTCCCTCTTTTTCCTTTACCATCAAAGAATACCAGCGATGTTTTTATACACCCCCATCCCATCCACTTTTCCTATCTCTGCCTCTCTCAGTGTACTGCAGTGGTTCTCAACCTCTTTCAGACAATCACCCCCTTAGACTCCACATTTTATTTCACGACCCACTTTTTTTTTTTCTCTGCCCCCCTCCCACATCCCTACTCAAACGCCACAGAATGATACATTTCACAGGAAGATAAAGTACATACAAATTATGAGGTTAACTTTTCCCATTATTGATTAATTGATTATTCATTATAAAATAGAAAGCATTCTCTATCAACTGCACTAAAAAAAAGGGGAGAGGGGGGCGGGGAAGTTCTATTCATAAAACTCACCCAAGAGTGCTGTTGAACATGACATTGGCTACCACGTTTTTGTCCCCAAAATCGTTCCCTTTTATGGTTTTCGACCCCCTCCCCCGCCCCCCCTTCTGCCCCCGCGCCCTTTTCTTTGTTTTCGCCCTACCGGAAATAAAAATCGCCCCCTCCCCCCGGGGGACGATATCGCCCACGCTGAGAACCGCTGGTCCAATAAACACCCCACCAAATCTTATCCTGCAAAAGAAAGGATTCATAAGATGCCACGTATCTGCACAATTATTATCTGCTATTAAACTGCTTGTATAAAGGATGAAAGAACTGGCCATCAGGTCACTCCCAGTTTTTGCGCTGTACCGTTGGGATTGATGTGAGTACTTGAATATGAATGTAATATTTTTGTCGAGGCTTTATCTTGTAGGTTAACAGTTGCCTTTTCCTGTTGATGGTAAGGGCAGCTTGTAAAAGAATTGCAAAGATTACCCCCTTGTAGAAATGTGAGTACTTGAATACGAATGTAATATTTTTGTCGAGGCTATATCCCGTAGGTTAACAGTTGCCTTTTCCTGTTGATGGTAAGGGCAGCTTGTAAAAGAATTGCAAAGATTACCCCCTTGTAGAAATGTGAGTACTTGAATATAAATGTAATATTTTTGTCTAGGCTATATCCCGTAGGTTAACGGTTGCCTTTTCCTGTTGATAGAAAGGGCAGCTTGTAAAAGAATTGCGATGATTTCCCCCTTGTAGAAATCATAGTGATAAAGACAGTCAGCAAAGTGTACGTTACTTTTAAATATGACTGTAAAATATTAGATAAGAATAAGAAGTCGATAAGCATTTGTGAAGCCACAATGGTATAAAAATTTGAGAAACTGTTGCAGAAACCAACATTCATTTTAACAATAATATTGTTCACAAAAGAACAGCTGTTCTTGTGGAGGACGTTACGCACGCCGAACCCAGTTTCCTGCATTTTACCGATTTGCTCTCTTTCACTGCACTGTCAATATTGACATTTGAAAATTGGTTTAACTATCGGCTTTTGTTGTCTTCCGACCGAATTCATAAAAGTTTTCTTAAGAAGGCCACATGCCTCATATAGTTCATATTAAAGATCAGGGACTATTCAGTAAGATCATGAAAAATTACAAAGCACATGTTGAAAATATAAGTTATTGGAGATGGAACAATGAATACTTCTCTGTATGAATTTCATGTCTTATCTGGAATAATTTTGTTATTGTTGAATCACCCTAAGCGGTTGAATCGGGATGAATTGCTTGAAGATAATTATGTCATTGAACAAATTATATAATTTCCGACTGAAAGGAGGATAATATTCAAAAGCGATTAGAAACCAGACAACATGTAAATACTCTCAACGTAAATAAGAGTCCGAACAATCTTTACAGAGAGGCATCAGCGACATAGCATGAAAAAGTTGAGAAGATAAACGTTTATTTAGTTCCCTGTGAAGCGTCCTTATACTTTTCCTTCTGGGGCACCCCCGTACCGTATAATAGTTAGTTTGGATTAAGGATGCATTTCAAGAATCAAGCTGTGTTTTCATGTGTGCGGAAACGGCAAAAATCCACCAAGTAATAGAAATGGCATTTCCGTACACATTGAAGCACACTTTTTTGTTGCTACTGAGTGGATTTTTGACGTTTCCGTTGGTATTTCCGTTTCAACACACATGAAAACGCCTTCTTGGAGGCATATAAATGTATTAATAAAAAAAGAAGAAAACTATGGGATTGCTGTAGGCTTGGCACAAATTTGAAGTATGACCAAAAGAAACAAACAAAAGTTATCTTTCCAAAGCAACATGTTAGATATAAAAAAATTAATAGAAAAAAAATTAGATTTTCTTCTGACAGAAAACGGCGTTTAAATAAATAATAAATAAAATTAAGCAGGCAAACTTTTAGTCTTATTAACGATCCTTCGTCACCCCAAATAATACTAGAAAAACTTTGAAGAGAAAAGTATTGTAATTTTGAGTGCAAATATCCTATCGAGTGAAGCTAAGTAGCCTATTGGTTTTTGTTGTTGTTTTTTGTTTCTACTTGACGTCACAAAATGTGTGCTACTGAGAAATTTTGAATTTTATCTCCTCTTTGGTAGGAAATTTGAAGACATCTTGGGCATAGGTACAACTGAGATAAACGATAACACTGCTGACGATAGACATAGAAACTTAAAACCCTAGGTGTTTTTTCCCCCTACATTAAGACTGCTTAAAATGTAAATACGGGTCAGACCTGACGAAAGAGATATCGTCATTCGTAAATGTGTATATTCCTGGTGAAAAACAACAACGAACAACCGACATCTTCTGGACAGTACTCCAAAACATTTCAATACTTCTTTTTGTATAAATTTTATTTTTGCACATAAAATTCGTCCTTTACACCCGTGCGACCAAATTTTATTTTCTTGTAAGATAAAAATGCATTTTACATCAAAATGTGCAAGATCTGAAATAACACAATGGTTATTTGTGATTGTATCCATCCAAGTTGTTTGTTGCGCCGGACTTCACAGAACTCTCATTTCTCCGAAATGTCAGTATGTCGTATTTTAGTTCGTCTTTCCACTTATGCTCATTCTGAGCACCTATAGGGCAGCCTAAGGGGAGTATTATACTAAGTCAGAAACATCACAGGAAGTCGCTGCCATCAAAATGTACATCAAGAAAATAATGGCAGAAGCTGATTGTGTCTCACCGGGCTTGGCTTGATGGTGTCTTCCGGGATTTACTAAGAAAACTTAAGAAATTATGGTGTGAACTTCTTGTCTACCAGCAGGTGACTGTGTCGTTCCAGGCTTATCATGATGCTTTGTAAAGCATCCAGGTCAGCATCACGACGTTGGTGATGCAAATGAAATAAAGGAATCCTTTTTTTTTTTTTATTTATTTAGTGCTTGTGTACATGGCACAAAGTGGAATTTTTACAAAGAAAACAAAATTTGAAAACCATGGCTTGCCAAATAAAGCAAGATTATTTCGGACTTTCCAATTCACTATTGGCCATGATTACATCTTTTAATCATTGCTTTCGTACGAATTCAGATAAAACATGCCAGCTTTAAATCTATGCAGTATAAATGAAGAACAAATCAGGATTCATCATTGTAAACTCAGTGGCAATGAGAGTATGTTATATTCTGTGAGCAAAAAGCAATGCGCATCTAAGTTTATTGCAGTCCTTAGCGACGAAATAATTATAAAAAGCACAGAAAATCTATGGGGTCGCAACAAGACTTGAAAGCAAAGTCAAATTATGGCAAAAAGAAATACTGTATGTAGCAAAAGCCTCGCATAAGAAATACGACAGTTTTTATAATGCAGTCTTTATTGAGTCACTTCTGATCAAAGTGAAAATTACAATTGCATTATGAAACAAAATAACAAAATGTTTATTGATGACACAAACCGGCCTTACACGATAATATCAAAAGTTTTAATTAATAATATCGAGAATCGCAGTCTTGATCATGTCATTTCCATTCAACAGATTTCCTATCAGATCTTATTCAATCTGTTATTGAAATTCGAAAAGTTCTGTATTTGTCTAGATTAAGTTATGATGAAAGTGGCGATTCGGTATAAACTACATGGGAAATAATGATTGTCTTTCTGTAGCTTATGAATCGATTAAAAGCAAAGGAAAGTACACTTGCGTTAACACTGAATATTCTGATTAGACCGCAGGAAGAAAGAATTTGGGGGGGGGGGGGGGGAGGAGAAAGAAAACCAGTTAACCAACAACAGAGGAAATGATCAATTGACAACACCTGACGTCAGATAATAGGGATACCTTGGTTAGATCGAGCAAAGATGTGTTCTCCACCCAATAACATTATTCTTTTTGAGCATGGGATTAAGGGAAAATTGCTTTGTATGGGAGAGTATGCCAGGAAATTTGTTGCTAAGAGGTGACAACTGGAGATTAGATCTTTTTTTTTCTTGTTCTTGTCCTTTTCGTTTGTGCACTCAGAAGTCTCTGTTTGCAGAACTGATAATATTATGCGTGTGTAGAACATGCTATGCACTAGTTTGTAATAAACTGATAACATAGACAACACTATTTGTTCGCATCGGTATGTAATGATGGCCAGTTTGGTGGGTGAGGCTTATTATATCGTAAGCGGTGAGATTATTACATGAACATTGCCGACTTAAGTAGGTTTATTTTTTTTGGGTAATCCTGTTCATGGCCGGCCATGATCGCATCTTTTAAGTATTGCTCCAGTACATGTCCAGGTAGACAGTAGAGCGAGTAAATTTACAAAATTCAAATTTCTGATCCACTTAGGCATTCTCATTAATTAAAAAGAGAACTTAAACATTCAGATCAGCCAAGAAGTATAATTATTGAGATCGATATGTTATTTTGAGCTTCAGGCTTTACCGTTCGCTACAAATAAGGTAACCAGATTGGCTTTTTAAAGCCGCATTCTAGAAATCTGGATTTTTAAAGATATGGTTGGTGTCAGCAAAATCATTTGGCTTTTTTTCTTTACATGCTAAAATTATCTGCATGAAAACTACATACCATCCTTTTGCTAAACCATTTTCTTTCAGAGAAATATTTTTTGGTCAGTTACATGTACATTATTATGTCAGTGTTTCTGCCCCTAATTGTCAAGAAAACGCCAACCGGCAAAATTAATGTCCAATTGACGTTGGATTCTATGGTTTATAATTTCTTAACTGCTTCGGTTTTTCTGAAAGAGTGACACCCCCTTAGGATCACCTGGACCCACCTGTAGTTTCGGACTGAGAGAAAATATGAGGCGCATTAAAGTTGTACTGGGGTCTGACGCTATCGGGCATGGTCCCAGCGAAGGAATACTCAAGTCAGTAAGAGACAACGCTAGATAGTTCGTCTGTGATCGTCTCTTTTTCTTTGGAGAGACGGAGTCGCCGAACGGTTAAGCAAGTTGTTTGCTTCTTTGTGGTAAGGCGGTTGACGTCGTAGCAGAGGTCGCAGGTTCGAACCCAATCATGATCACTTGTCTTTCTTCTTTTTTTCACTTCCGCCTCGCTTTCCTGGGCACTAACTAAGCTCTACAATTTTAATTGGCTTCACATTTTCTTGAATAATTATTTTAGTGCTCTGTCTCCCCCAAGCTTCTACTTACTCCTATCAACTAGTTTTGGATTGATATAAGTCAACACAGCGTGACGTCACAAGGGCAATTTCAGAAACACAAGACAAGAAAACAATAAATTATCCTTAAAAGATGTTTTTTATCATTTCTTCATCTTTTTTTTTTGTCACGAAAACCTGAGTGTTGTGATGGGTAGCATTTGTTTTATCGATGAGCTTTGTATACCATGATCTTCTGCAGTACTGAGCTACTCAAGATGAAAGTCTTCGTTGGATCTCTCGTAGCGGCCCTTGTGATCTTGACGACTGCAACACCAATGAAAAGAGATTTCCGATTGCGTAAGCAATACAGAGATCAAAAGTATCTTTCCTGGGGGAAGATTCCAATAATTCTTGTTTGAAAATGTTAAATCTGTCTGCAAAGTGAACAAATAAATGGATCTAGTTTATTTTATAATGATGGGTTTTGAATAAATGGGCGCGATCACCATCGATTTTCTGGAGCAGTGCATGTCAGACAGGGTTGGATTGACCAGTAAGCAAGATAAGCATGTGGGTAGGGAGTCAAGGGAAGGGTAGGGGGTACGACCGAGGGGACCACAGAACATTTTCATTGCTGTATTTACGGTGGATCACATTGTGCAAAACTGCAAATGGTGCAGCTGAACAAAGGTCCTCATGGAGGGGCATCCACAATAAATGAAAAAAAAAAATGACGTACTTGCTGGCGTATGAGACCCGTTTTTTGTTGATGTTTTTGGATTTTAATGTATCAATGAGTTTACATCTTACTGCAAGTTTTTATTTCAATTCGAAAAATTAGATTTTATGTTATGGTTTATTTTCGTTTATATTTTGAAATATATATAGGCTACAGTAAATCAGGGCATCAAAATTTTTAAGTGCTTGGGGCCTTTAAAGTTTTTAATCCGGCCTTGCTGTTAGATTTATTTGAAATTTTGCATGGGTTCATATTTCAGGTTAAACCTTGTAAAACTGGTTTTCTGTTTGATAGATTGTAGCCTGATTTGAAAGTTGCTTCGTTGCGCCTTGGAAAAATTTCACAGGTAGACCGACTTTTTCAAAAATAATTTCCACAGTTCTAAGCTATGCGAAGCATTAAAATATATTTCTGCCTGAACGGGAAAAAATATGTAACAATATTTCATCCACTAAAGTACCTGAATACATTATGTTCAACACATTTTAGTATTTCGGACAGTTTAATTTTTGTTTATTTTCTATTTTTATGTAGCCCAAATAAGCAATTAAATCAAACTCAAAGTACAACCTAAGTGATTAAAGGAAAAGTAAATCAATTCCGTGAGGTTTAGTGTAAAATATGAGCTGAAGCAAAATTTCAAATAAATCCAAAAGACAGTTTTCCAGAAAATCGATGTTGATCCCACTCATTCTAAATACGTCGCATTATAATAGCATGACACGTGGAGGGTACGAATGAATCATCATCTACCATCCAATGATCTGTGATTTCATGATCTCCCGCTGTAGGGTTGCTTGATGGTGGAAATACGCTGACAAATTAAAAGCACGTGGTAATTCGATGTTTGGCAATTCGTATTCACCACAGAAACCATTGTCCAGTGCAAATCTCTCTCTCTCTTTCTCTCTCTCTATCTCTCTCTCTCTCTCCCTCTCTCTCTCTCTCTCTCTCTCTGCGTGTGTGTGTGTGCGTGTGTGTGTGTGTGCTTGTGTGTGTGTGTGTCTGTCTGTCTCCTCTCTTTCGTCTTTTTTTGCTTTTTTGTTTGCATCGTTGCTATCATATCATGTTTCTTACATTAGGATATGTGAGGACTTACTGGATCTGTTTATGAACTGCATGTTGCAAAGTTTAAATTATACAATGAGATGCTTGTGTGAAAGTGAGAGTAGAAAATATAGACAGGTGAATAAGGCTTATTATTTAATAATTATGTAAAAATGCAACAGAAACGCAAAAACAATGCCCATGTCTATGCTCACTGACGAATGAAGATTTATCGCATCTTATTATTACAAACATTATTATCTTCAAAAACCAGGAGTCGAATTTCGTTTCAACGTTATTGATTTTTTGCGGATTTCAATCCATTTCTGGCCTGTTGGTGGGAGTTTTTTCCTTTATCCCAAATGGAGGATCGATTGAAGATAGCTCTAGCAGCTGGTTTTAGATTTTTTTTTTACAGCCATGATAACTGCCGCTCTCTTGATTTAGTTAAAACGTGTCGAGGGTGGAGAAAGGGAGGAAGATTGATGTAAAAGGGCCACGTTGGTCTAAATGCTAAGCTGCTCGCTTCTCTTGCCGCAGAGACCGGGTTCGATCTTGGGTAGGTGCAGGCATGTGGGAATTTTTTATTTTTTTTTTTGGGGGGGGGGATTCTTGTCCCTGACCCTATGGCAGGTAGGATCGAGCACCTAGTCCTCTCGGAAAAGGAAGAAACACTCCCAAGGCCCATGTTGCCCAAGTTAAAGATACCTTGGCAGTTGAAAGTCGAGAAGAGCAGGCCAAACAAGGCCGCTGCCGGGGCAAAATTAAAAAAAAACAATAATAAACTAATCCCTACCTCAATAACTCACAGAAACAATAAAAATAAAAATAAAAACAAGAAAATTGAGATGTAAATGGCAAGAGCAGCGAATCCCCTAAATAAAGACCTAAAAACACGACAGGTTGATTGTACAACATTAACAGCTGGCTGTGCAGCTACACCCGCTACACTACAGCGACAGCAAGAATTCATTGGATATTCCGGTAAATTTACTCCCGGTGTAGCAGGCCAGATTATATCCCCGCCAGTCTATACCAGGGGTTAAACTGGCCTAGCCTAGGATATACCCCGGGGTATATTCTGGGCTAGGCCAGTTTAACCCCGGGTATAGTCTGGGCGGGGGGTATATTTTGGCCTGTTACACCGGCATGCAGTCACTGGCAAGCCGCGTTTTCTGAGTGTACTCCAAAAAACAAAGAGGCTTGTTCTCAAAGCGTGTTGAGAAGGTTGTAAATGTTCCAGCTGAATGTTCCAGACCTCCTTGTATCAAAAGTGCCAATGATTAATGATTCGTTTCTCTATACAGCATGTATTCACAACAACGTGCAGTATGGTCATGGCACAGAATTCAGCTTACAGGGCATGAGCAAATGTCTCCGTTACAGCTGCAATGACGGACTACTTAATCTTGTTGAAGGAGGTAATGATAAGTGTAATAATTATGTACTACAATGTACTGAGTTTACGTAGCTACACGCATTGTCGTTAATAAG